>CAJVQJ010000058.1:0-169015 GCA_911387685.1 Dolichovespula media
CCTCATAATTATCGTCGTTAATATCGTCGTTATTTTGTCATAATCATTGACGATAATGTCGTCGTTATTATCGTCATTATCTTCGTTGTTATCGTCATAATTATCATCGTTAATATCGTCGTTATTATTGTCATTATCTTCTTTTTATCGTCGTTATTATCGTCGTTAATATCGTCGTTATTATCGTCGTTAATATCGTCGTTAATATCGTCATTATCATCGTTTTTATCGTCCTTATTATCCTCATAATTATCGTCGTTAATATCGTCGTTATTTTGTCACAATCATCGTCGTTAATGTCGTCGTTATTATCGTCATTATCATCGTTGTTATCGTCCTTATCATCCTCATAATTATCGTCGTTAATATCGTCGTTATTTTGTCATAATCATCGTCGTTAATGTCGTCGTTATTATCGTCATTATCTACGTTGTTATCGTCATGAATATTATCGTTAATATCGTCGTTATTATTGTCATTATCTTCTTTTTATTGTCTTTATTATCGTCGTTAATATCGTCGTTATTATCGTCGTTAATATCGTCGTTATTATCGTCGTTAATATCGTCGTTAATATCGTCATTATCATCGTTGTTATCGGTCTTATTATCCTCATAATTATCGTCGTTAATATCGTCGTTATTATCGTTATTATCATCGTTGTTATCGTCGTTATTATCCGCATAATTATCGTCGTTAATATCGTCGTTATTATCGTCATTGTCATCGTTGTTATCGTCGTTATTATCCTCATAATTATCGTCGTTATTATCGTCGTTATTTCGTCATTATCATCGTTGTTATCGTCGTTATTATCGTCGTTAATATCGTCATTATCATCGTTGTTATCGTCCTTATTATCCTCATAATTATCGTCGTTAATATCGTCGTTATTTTGTCACAATCATCGTCGTTAATGTCGTCGTTATTATCGTCATTATCATCGTTGTTATCGTCCTTATCATCCTCATAATTATCGTCGTTAATATCGTCGTTATTTTGTCATAATCATCGTCGTTAATGTCGTCGTTAATGTCGTCATTATCATCGTTGTTATCGTCCTTATTATCCTCATAATTATCGTCGTTAATATCGTCGTTATTATCGTTATTATCATCGTTGTTATCGTCGTTATTATCCGCATAATTATCGTCGTTAATATCGTCGTTATTATCGGCATTGTCATCGTTGTTATCGTCGTTATTATCCTCATAATTATCGTCGTTATTATCGTCGTTATTTCGTCATTATCATCGTTGTTATCGTCGTTATTATCGTCGTTAATATCGTCATTATCATCGTTGTTATCGTCCTTATTATCCTCATAAATATCGTCGTTAATATCGTCGTTATTTTGTCACAATCATCGTCGTTAATGTCGTCGTTATTATCGTCATTATCATCGTTGTTATCGTCCTTATCATCCTCATAATTATTATCGTTAATATCGTCGTTATTTTGTCATAAACATCGTCGTTAATATCGTCGTTAATATCGTCATTATAATCGTTGTTATCGTCCTTATTAATCCACATAATTATCGCTGTTAATGTCGTCGTTATTATCGTCATTATCATCGTTGTTATCGTCCTTATCATCCTCATAATTATCGTCGTTAATATCGTCGTTATTTTGTCATAATCATCGTCGTTAATGTCATCGTTATTATCGTCATTATCTACGTTGTTATCGTCATAAATATCATCGATAATATCGTCGTTATTATTGTCATTATCTTCTTTTTATTGTCTTTATTATCGTCGTTAATATCGTCGTTATTATCGTCGTTAATATCGTCGTTATTATCGTCGTTAATATCGTCGTTAATATCGTCATTATCATCGTTGTTATCGTCCTTATTATCCTCATAATTATCGTCGTTAATATCGTCGTTATTATCGTTATTATCATCGTTGTTATCGTCGTTATTATCCGCATAATTATCGTCGTTAATATCGTCGTTATTATCGTCATTGTCATCGTTGTTATCGTCGTTATTATCCTCATAATTATCGTCGTTAATATCGTCGTTATTATCGTTATTATCATCGTTGTTATCGTCGTTATTATCCGCATAATTATCGTCGTTAATATCGTCGTTATTATCGTCATTGTCATCGTTGTTATCGTCGTTATTATCCTCATAATTATCGTCGTTATTATCGTCGTTATTTCGTCATTATCATCGTTGTTATCGTCGTTATTATCGTCGTTAATATCGTCGTTAATATCGTCATTATCATCGTTGTTATCGTCCTTATCATCCTCATAATTATCGTCGTTAATATCGTCGTTATTTTGTCATAATCATCGTCGTTAATGTCGTCGTTATTATCGTCATTATCTACGTTGTTATTGTCATAAATATTATCTTTAATATCGTCGTTATTATTGTCATTATCTTCTTTTTATTGTCTTTATTATCGTCGTTAATATCGTCGTTATTATCGTCGTTAATATCGTCGTTAATATCGTCATTATCATCGTTGTTATCGTCCTTATCATCCTCATAATTATCGTCGTTAATATCGTCGTTATTTTGTCATAATCATCGTCGTTAATGTCTTCGTTATTATCGTCATTATCATCGTTGTTATCATCCTTATCATCCTCATAATTATCGTCGTTAATATCGTCGTTATTTTGTCATAATCATCGACGATAATGTCGTCGTTATTATCGTCATTATCTTCGTTGTTATCGTCATAATTATCATCGTTAATATCGTCGTTATTATTGTCATTATCTTCTTTTTATCGTCGTTATTATCGTCGTTAATATCGTCATTATCATCGTTGTTATCGTCCTTATCATCCTCATAATCATCGTCGTTAATGTCGTCGTTATTATCGTCATTATCTACGTTGTTATCGTCAAAATATCATCGATAATATCGTCGTTATTATTGTCATTATCTTCTTTTTATCGTCGTTATTATCGTCGTTAATATCGTCTTTATTATCGTCGTTATTATCGTCGTTAATATCGTCGTTATTATTGTCATTATCTTCTTTTTATCGTCGTTATTATCGTCGTTAATATCGTCGTTATTATCGTCGTTAATATCGTCGTTAATATCGTCATTATCATCGTTGTTATCGTCCTTATCATCCTCATAATTATCGTCGTTAATATCGTCGTTATTTTGTCATAATCATCGTCGTTAATGTCGTCGTTATTATCGTCATTATCTACGTTGTTATCGTCATAAATATTATCTTTAATATCGTCGTTATTATTGTCATTATCTTCTTTTTATCGTCGTTATTATCGTCGTTAATATCGTCGTTATTATCGTCGTTAATATCGTCGTTAATATCGTCATTATCATCGTTGTTATCGTCCTTATCATCCTCATAATTATCGTCGTTAATATCGTCGTTATTTTGTCATAATCATCGTCGTTAATGTCGTCGTTATTATCGTCATTATCTACGTTGTTATCGTCATAAATATCATCGATAATATCGTCGTTATTATTGTCATTATCTTCTTTTTATCGTCGTTATTAACGTCGTTATTATCGTCGTTAATATCGTCGTTATTATCGTCATTATCATCGTTGTTATCGTCCTTATCATCCTCATAATTATCGTCGTTAATATCGTCGTTATTTTGTCATAATCATCGTCGTTAATGTCGTCGTTATTATCGTCATTATCTACGTTGTTATCGTCATAAATATCATCGATAATATCGTCGTTATTATTGTCATTATCTTCTTTTTATCGTCGTTTTTAACGTCGTTATTATCGTCGTTAATATCGTCGTTAATATCGTCATTATAATCGTTGTTATCGTCCTTATTATCCTCATAATTATCGTCGTTAATATCGTCGTTATTTTGTCATAAACATCGTCGCTAATGTCGTCGTTATTATCGTCATTATCATCGTTGTTATCGTCCTTATCATCCTCATAATTATCGTCGTTAATATCGTCGTTATTTTGTCATAATCATCGACGATAATGTCGTCGTTATTATCGTCATTATCTACGTTGTTATCGTCATAAATATCATCGATAATATCGTCGTTATTATTGTCATTATCTTCTTTTTATCGTCGTTATTAACGTCGTTATTATCGTCGTTAATATCGTCGTTAATATCGTCATTATCATCGTTGTTATCGTCCTTATCATCCTCATAATTATCGTCGTTAATATCGTCGTTATTTTGTCATAATCATCGTCGTTAATGTCGTCGTTATTATCGTCATTATCTACGTTGTTATCGTCATAAATATCATCGATAATATCGTCGTTATTATTGTCATTATCTTCTTTTTATCGTCGTTTTTAACGTCGTTATTATCGTCGTTAATATCGTCGTTAATATCGTCATTATCATCGTTGTTATCGTCCTTATCATCCTCATAATTATCGTCGTTAATATCGTCGTTATTTTGTCATAATCATCGTCGTTAATGTCGTCGTTATTATCGTCATTATCTACGTTGTTATCGTCATAAATATCATCGATAATATCGTCGTTATTATTGTCATTATCTTCTTTTTATCGTCGTTATTATCGTCGTTAATATCGTCGTTATTATCGTCGTTAATATCGTCATTATCATCGTTGTTATCGTCCTTATCATCCTCATAATCATCGTCGTTAATGTCGTCGTTATTATCGTCATTATCTACGTTGTTATCGTCAAAATATCATCGATAATATCGTCGTTATTATTGTCATTATCTTCTTTTTATCGTCGTTATTATCGTCGTTAATATCGTCTTTATTATCGTCGTTATTATCGTCGTTAATATCGTCGTTATTATTGTCATTATCTTCTTTTTATCGTCGTTATTATCGTCGTTAATATCGTCGTTATTATCGTCGTTAATATCGTCGTTGATATCGTCATTATCATCGTTGTTATCGTCCTTATCATCCTCATAATTATCGTCGTTAATATCGTCGTTATTTTGTCATAATCATCGTCGTTAATGTCGTCGTTATTATCGTCATTATCTACGTTGTTATCGTCCTTATCATCCTCATAATTATCGTCGTTAATATCGTCGTTATTTTGTCATAATCATCGTCGTTAATGTCTTCGTTATTATCGTCATTATCATCGTTGTTATCATCCTTATCATGCTCATAATTATCGTCGTTAATATCGTCGTTATTTTGTCATAATCATCGACGATAATGTCGTCGTTATTATCGTCATTATCTTCGTTGTTATCGTCATAATTATCATCGTTAATATCGTCGTTATTATTGTCATTATCTTCTTTTTATCGTCGTTATTATCGTCGTTAATATCGTCGTTATTATCGTCGTTAATATCGTCATTATCATCGTTGTTATCGTCCTTATCATCCTCATAATCATCGTCGTTAATGTCGTCGTTATTATCGTCATTATCTACGTTGTTATCGTCAAAATATCATCGATAATATCGTCGTTATTATTGTCATTATCTTCTTTTTATCGTCGTTATTATCGTCGTTAATATCGTCTTTATTATCGTCGTTATTATCGTCGTTAATATCGTCGTTATTATTGTCATTATCTTCTTTTTATCGTCGTTATTATCGTCGTTAATATCGTCGTTATTATCGTCGTTAATATCGTCGTTGATATCGTCATTATCATCGTTGTTATCGTCCTTATCATCCTCATAATTATCGTCGTTAATATCGTCGTTATTTTGTCATAATCATCGTCGTTAATGTCGTCGTTATTATCGTCATTATCTACGTTGTTATCGTCATAAATATCATCGATAATATCGTCGTTATTATTGTCATTATCTTCTTTTTATCGTCGTTTTTAACGTCGTTATTATCGTCGTTAATATCGTCGTTAATATTGTCATTATAATCGTTGTTATCGTCCTTATTATCCTCATAATTATCGTCGTTAATATCGTCGTTATTTTGTCATAAACATCGTCGCTAATGTCGTCGTTATTATCGTCATTATCATCGTTGTTATCGTCCTTATCATCCTCATAATTATCGTCGTTAATATCATCGTTATTTTGTCATAATCATCGTCGTTAATGTCTTCGTTATTATCGTCATTATCATCGTTGTTATCATCCTTATCATCCTCATAATTATCGTCGTTAATATCGTCGTTATTTTGTCATAATCATCGACGATAATGTCGTCGTTATTATCGTCATTATCTTCGTTGTTATCGTCATAATTATCATCGTTAATATCGTCGTTATTATTGTCATTATCTTCTTTTTATCGTCGTCATTATCGTCGTTAATATCGTCGTTATTATCGTCGTTAATATCGTCATTATCATCGTCGTTATCGTCCTTATCATCCTCATAATCATCGTCGTTAATGTCGTCGTTATTATCGTCATTATCTACGTTGTTATCGTCATAAATATCATCGATAATATCGTCGTTATTATTGTCATTATCTTCTTTTTATCGTCGTTATTAACGTCGTTATTATCGTCGTTAATATCGTCGTTAATATCGTCATTATCATCGTTGTTATCGTCCTTATCATCCTCATAATTATCGTCGTTAATATCGTCGTTATTTTGTCATAATCATCGTCGTTAATGTCGTCGTTATTATCGTCATTATCTACGTTGTTATCGTCATAAATATCATCGATAATATCGTCGTTATTATTGTCATTATCTTCTTTTTATCGTCGTTTTTAACGTCGTTATTATCGTCGTTAATGTCGTCGTTATTATCGTCATTATCTACGTTGTTATGGTCAAAATATCATCGATAATATCGTCGTTATTATTGTCATTATCTTCTTTTTATCGTCGTTATTATCGTCGTTAATATCGTCTTTATTATCGTCGTTATTGTCGTCGTTATATCGTCGTTATTATTGTCATTATCTTCTTTTTATCGTCGTTATTATCGTCGTTAATATCGTCGTTATTATCGTCGTTAATATCGTCGTTAATATCGTCATTATCATCGTTGTTATCGTCCTTATCATCCTCATAATTATCGTCGTTAATATCGTCGTTATTTTGTCATAATCATCATCGTTAATGTCGTCGTTATTATCGTCATTATCATCGTTGTTATCGTCCTTATTATCCTCATAATTATCATCGTTAATATCGTCGTTATTTTGTCACAATCATCGTCGTTAATGTCGTCGTTATTATCGTCATTATCATCGTTGTTATCGTCCTTATCATCCTCATAATTATCGTCGTTAATATCGTCGTTATTTTGTCATAATCATCGTCGTTAATGTCGTCGTTATTATCGTCATTATCATCGTTGTTATCATCCTTATCATCCTCATAATTATCGTCGTTAATATCGTCGTTATTTTGTCATAATCATTGACGATAATGTCGTCGTTATTATCGTCATTATCTTCGTTGTTATCGTCATAATTATCATCGTTAATATCGTCGTTATTATTGTCATTATCTTCTTTTTATCGTCGTTATTATCGTCGTTAATATCGTCGTTATTATCGTCGTTAATATCGTCGTTAATATCGTCATTATCATCGTTGTTATCGTCCTTATTATCCTCATAATTATCGTCGTTAATATCGTCGTTATTTTGTCACAATCATCGTCGTTAATGTCGTCGTTATTATCGTCATTATCATCGTTGTTATCGTCCTTATCATCCTCATAATTATCGTCGTTAATATCGTCGTTATTTTGTCATAATCATCGTCGTTAATGTCGTCGTTATTATCGTCATTATCTACGTTGTTATCGTCATAAATATTATCGTTAATATCGTCGTTATTATTGTCATTATCTTCTTTTTATTGTCTTTATTATCGTCGTTAATATCGTCGTTATTATCGTCGTTAATATCGTCGTTAATATCGTCATTATCATCGTTGTTATCGTCCTTATTATCCTCATAATTATCGTCGTTAATATCGTCGTTATTTTGTCATAATCATCGTCGTTAATGTCGTCGATATTATCGTCATTATCTTCGTTGTTATCGTCGTTATTATCGTCGTTAATATCGTCGTTATTATCGTCATTATCGTCGTTTTTATCATCATAATTATAGTCGTTATTATCGTCGTTAATATCGTCATTGTCATCGTTGTTATCGTCCTTATTATCCTCATAATTATCGTCGTTAATATCGTCGTTATTTTGTCATAATCATCGTCGCTAATGTCGTCGTTATTATCGTCATTTTCTACGTTGTTATCGTCATAAATATCATCGTTAATATCGTCGTTATTATTGTCATTATCTTCTTTTTATCGTCGTTATTATCGTCGTTAATATCGTCGTTATTATCGTCGTTATTATCGTCGTTAATATCGTCGTTAATATCGTCATTATCATCGTTGTTATCGTCCTTATTATCCTCATAATTATCGTCGTTAATATCGTCGTTATTTTGTCATAATCATCGTCGTTAATGTCGTCGTTATTATCGTCATTTTCTTCGTTGTTATCGTCCTTATTAATCCACATAATTATCGCTGTTAATGTCGTCGTAATTATCGTCATTATCATCGTTGTTATCGTCTTTATCATCCTCATAATTATCGTCGTTAATATCGTCGTTATTTTGTCATAATCATCGTCGTTAATGTCGTCGTTATTATCGTCATTATCTACGTTGTTATCGTCATAAATATCATCGTTAATATCGTCGTTATTATTGTCATTATCTTCTTTTTATCGTCGTTATTATCGTCGTTAATATCGTCGTTTTATCGTCGTTATTATCGTCGTTATTATCGTCGTTAATAACGTCATTATCATCGTTGTTATCGTCCTTATTATCCTCATAATTATCGTCGTTAATATCGTCGTTATTTTGTCATAATCATCGTCGTTAATGTCGTCGTTATTATCGTCATTATCTACGTTGTTATCGTCATAAATATCATCGTTAATATCGTCGTTATTATTGTCATTATCTTCTTTTTATCGTCGTTATTATCGTCGTTAATATCGTCGTTATTATCGTCGTTATTATCGTCGTTAATATCGTCGTTAATATCGTCATTATCATCGTTGTTATCGTCCTTATTATCCTCATAATTAACGTCGTTAATATCGTCGTTATTTTGTCATAATCATCGTCGTTAATGTCGTCGTTATTATCGTCATGATCTCCGTTGTTATCGTCATAAATATCATCGTTAATATCGTCGCTATTATTGTCATTATCTTCTTTTTATCGTCGTTAATATCGTCGTTAATATCCTCGTTATAATCGTTGTTATCGTCCTAATTAATCCACATAATTATCGCTGTTAATGTCGTCGTTATTATCGTCATTATCATCGTTGTTATCGTCCTTATCATCCTCATAATTATCGTCGTTAATATCGTCGTTATTTTGTCATAATCATCGTCGTTAATGTCGTCGATATTATCGTCATTATCTTCGTTGTTATCGTCGTTATTATCGTCGTTAATATCGTCGTTATTATCGTCATTATCGTCGTTTTTATCATCAAAATTATAGTCGTTATTATCGTCGTTAATATCGTCATTGTCATCGTTGTTATCGTCCTTATTATCCTCATAATTATCGTCGTTAATATCGTCGTTATTTTGTCATAATCATCGTCGTTAATGTCGTCGTTATTATCGTCATTATCTACGTTGTTATCGTCATAAATATCATCGTTAATATCGTCGTTATTATTGTCATTATCTTCTTTTTATCGTCGTTATTATCGTCGTTAATATCGTCGTTATTATCGTCGTTATTGTCGTCGTTATATCGTCGTTATTATTGTCATTATCTTCTTTTTATCGTCGTTATTATCGTCGTTAATATCGTCGTTATTATCGTCGTTAATATCGTCGTTAATATCGTCATTATCATCGTTGTTATCGTCCTTATTATCCTCATAATTATCGTCGTTAATATCGTCGTTATTTTGTCATAATCATCGTCGTTAATGTCGTCGTTATTATCGTCATTTTCTTCGTTGTTATCGTCCTTATCATCCTCATAATTATCGTCGTTAATATCGTCGTTATTTTGTCATAATCATCGTCGTTAATGTCGTCGTTATTATCGTCATTATCTACGTTGTTATCGTCATGAATATTATCGTTAATATCGTCGTTATTATTGTCATTATCTTCTTTTTATTGTCTTTATTATCGTCGTTAATATCGTCGTTATTATCGTCGTTAATATCGTCGTTATTATCGTCGTTAATATCGTCGTTAATATCGTCATTATCATCGTTGTTATCGTCCTTATTATCCTCATAATTATCGTCGTTAATATCGTCGTTATTATCGTTATTATCATCGTTGTTATCGTCGTTATTATCCGCATAATTATCGTCGTTAATATCGTCGTTATTATCGTCATTGTCATCGTTGTTATCGTCGTTATTATCCTCATAATTATCGTCGTTATTATCGTCGTTATTTCGTCATTATCATCGTTGTTATCGTCGTTATTATCGTCGCTAATATCGTCATTATCATCGTTGTTATCGTCCTTATTATCCTCATAATTATCGTCGTTAATATCGTCGTTATTTTGTCATAATCATCGTCGTTAATGTCGTCGTTATTATCGTCATTATCTACGTTGTTATCGTCATAAATATCATCGTTAATATCGTCGTTATTATTGTCATTATCTTCTTTTTATCGTCGTTATTATCGTCGTTAATATCGTCGTTATTATCGTCGTTATTGTCGTCGTTATATCGTCGTTATTATTGTCATTATCTTCTTTTTATCGTCGTTATTATCGTCGTTAATATCGTCGTTATTATCGTCGTTAATATCGTCGTTAATATCGTCATTATCATCGTTGTTATCGTCCTTATCATCCTCATAATTATCGTCGTTAATATCGTCGTTATTTTGTCATAATCATCGTCGTTAATGTCGTCGTTATTATCGTCATTATCATCGTTGTTATCGTCCTTATTATCCTCATAATTATCATCGTTAATATCGTCGTTATTTTGTCACAATCATCGTCGTTAATGTCGTCGTTATTATCGTCATTATCATCGTTGTTATCGTCCTTATCATCCTCATAATTATCGTCGTTAATATCGTCGTTATTTTGTCATAATCATCGTCGTTAATGTCGTCGTTATTATCGTCATTATCATCGTTGTTATCATCCTTATCATCCTCATAATTATCGTCGTTAATATCGTCGTTATTTTGTCATAATCATTGACGATAATGTCGTCGTTATTATCGTCATTATCTTCGTTGTTATCGTCATAATTATCATCGTTAATATCGTCGTTATTATTGTCATTATCTTCTTTTTATCGTCCTTATTATCGTCGTTAATATCGTCGTTATTATCGTCGTTAATATCGTCGTTAATATCGTCATTATCATCGTTTTTATCGTCCTTATTATCCTCATAATTATCGTCGTTAATATCGTCGTTATTTTGTCACAATCATCGTCGTTAATGTCGTCGTTATTATCGTCATTATCATCGTTGTTATCGTCCTTATCATCCTCATAATTATCGTCGTTAATATCGTCGTTATTTTGTCATAATCATCGTCGTTAATGTCGTCGTTATTATCGTCATTATCTACGTTGTTATCGTCATGAATATTATCGTTAATATCGTCGTTATTATTGTCATTATCTTCTTTTTATTGTCTTTATTATCGTCGTTAATATCGTCGTTATTATCGTCGTTAATATCGTCGTTATTATCGTCGTTAATATCGTCGTTAATATCGTCATTATCATCGTTGTTATCGTCCTTATTATCCTCATAATTATCGTCGTTAATATCGTCGTTATTATCGTTATTATCATCGTTGTTATCGTCGTTATTATCCGCATAATTATCGTCGTTAATATCGTCGTTATTATCGTCATTGTCATCGTTGTTATCGTCGTTATTATCCTCATAATTATCGTCGTTATTATCGTCGTTATTTCGTCATTATCATCGTTGTTATCGTCGTTATTATCGTCGTTAATATCGTCATTATCATCGTTGTTATCGTCCTTATTATCCTCATAATTATCGTCGTTAATATCGTCGTTATTTTGTCACAATCATCGTCGTTAATGTCGTCGTTATTATCGTCATTATCATCGTTGTTATCGTCCTTATCATCCTCATAATTATCGTCGTTAATATCGTCGTTATTTTGTCATAATCATCGTCGTTAATGTCGTCGTTAATGTCGTCATTATCATCGTTGTTATCGTCCTTATTATCCTCATAATTATCGTCGTTAATATCGTCGTTATTATCGTTATTATCATCGTTGTTATCGTCGTTATTATCCGCATAATTATCGTCGTTAATATCGACGTTATTATCGTCATTGTCATCGTTGTTATCGTCGTTATTATCCTCATAATTATCGTCGTTATTATCGTCGTTATTTCGTCATTATCATCGTTGTTATCGTCGTTATTATCGTCGTTAATATCGTCATTATCATCGTTGTTATCGTCCTTATTATCCTCATAATTATCGTCGTTAATATCGTCGTTATTTTGTCACAATCATCGTCGTTAATGTCGTCGTTATTATCGTCATTATCATCGTTGTTATCGTCCTTATCATCCTCATAATTATTATCGTTAATATCGTCGTTATTTTGTCATAAACATCGTCGTTAATATCGTCGTTAATATCGTCATTATAATCGTTGTTATCGTCCTTATTAATCCACATAATTATCGCTGTTAATGTCGTCGTTATTATCGTCATTATCATCGTTGTTATCGTCCTTATCATCCTCATAATTATCGTCGTTAATATCGTCGTTATTTTGTCATAATCATCGTCGTTAATGTCGTCGTTATTATCGTCATTATCTACGTTGTTATCGTCATAAATATCATCGATAATATCGTCGTTATTATTGTCATTATCTTCTTTTTATTGTCTTTATTATCGTCGTTAATATCGTCGTTATTATCGTCGTTAATATCGTCGTTATTATCGTCGTTAATATCGTCGTTAATATCGTCATTATCATCGTTGTTATCGTCCTTATTATCCTCATAATTATCGTCGTTAATATCGTCGTTATTATCGTCATTGTCATCGTTGTTATCGTCGTTATTATCCTCATAATTATCGTCGTTATTATCGTCGTTATTTCGTCATTATCATCGTTGTTATCGTCGTTATTATCGTCGTTAATATCGTCGTTAATATCGTCATTATCATCGTTGTTATCGTCCTTATTATCCTCATAATTATCGTCGTTAATATCGTCGTTATTTTGTCACAATCATCGTCGTTAATGTCGTCGTTATTATCGTCATTATCATCGTTGTTATCGTCCTTATCATCCTCATAATTATCGTCGTTAATATCGTCGTTATTTTGTCATAATCATCGTCGTTAATGTCGTCGTTATTATCGTCATTATCTACGTTGTTATCGTCATAAATATCATCGATAATATCGTCGTTATTATTGTCATTATCTTCTTTTTATCGTCGTTATTAACGTCGTTATTATCGTCGTTAATATCGTCGTTAATATCGTCATTATCATCGTTGTTATCGTCCTTATCATCCTCATAATTATCGTCGTTAATATCGTCGTTATTTTGTCATAAACATCGTCATTAATATCGTCGTTAATATCGTCATTATAATCGTTGTTATCGTCCTTATTAATCCACATAATTATCGCTGTTAATGTCGTCGTTATTATCGTCATTATCATCGTTGTTATCGTCCTTATCATCCTCATAATTATCGTCGTTAATATCGTCGTTATTTTGTCATAATCATCGTCGTTAATGTCGTCGTTATTATCGTCATTATCTACGTTGTTATCGTCATAAATATCATCGATAATATCGTCGTTATTATTGTCATTATCATCTTTTTATTGTCTTTATTATCGTCGTTAATATCGTCGTTATTATCGTCGTTAATATCGTCGTTATTATCGTCGTTAATATCGTCGTTAATATCGTCATTATCATCGTTGTTATCGTCCTTATTATCCTCATAATTATCGTCGTTAATATCGTCGTTATTATCGTTATTATCATCGTTGTTATCGTCGTTATTATCCGCATAATTATCGTCGTTAATATCGTCGTTATTATCGTCATTGTCATCGTTGTTATCGTCGTTATTATCCTCATAATTATCGTCGTTATTATCGTCGTTATTTCGTCATTATCATCGTTGTTATCGTCGTTATTATCGTCGTTAATATCGTCGTTAATATCGTCATTATCATCGTTGTTATCGTCCTTATTATCCTCATAATTATCGTCGTTAATATCGTCGTTATTTTGTCACAATCATCGTCGTTAATGTCGTCGTTATTATCGTCATTATCATCGTTGTTATCGTCCTTATCATCCTCATAATTATCGTCGTTAATATCGTCGTTATTTTGTCATAATCATCGTCGTTAATGTCGTCGTTATTATCGTCATTATCTACGTTGTTATCGTCATAAATATCATCGATAATATCGTCGTTATTATTGTCATTATCTTCTTTTTATCGTCGTTATTAACGTCGTTATTATCGTCGTTAATATCGTCGTTAATATCGTCATTATCATCGTTGTTATCGTCCTTATCATCCTCATAATTATCGTCGTTAATATCGTCGTTATTTTGTCATAATCATCGTCGTTAATGTCGTCGTTATTATCGTCATTATCTACGTTGTTATCGTCATAAATATCATCGATAATATCGTCGTTATTATTGTCATTATCTTCTTTTTATCGTCGTTTTTAACGTCGTTATTATCGTCGTTAATGTCGTCGTTATTATCGTCATTATCTACGTTGTTATCGTCAAAATATCATCGATAATATCGTCGTTATTATTGTCATTATCTTCTTTTTATCGTCGTTATTATCGTCGTTAATATCGTCTTTATTATCGTCGTTATTATCGTCGTTAATATCGTCGTTATTATTGTCATTATCTTCTTTTTATCGTCGTTATTATCGTCGATAATATCGTCGTTATTATCGTCGTTAATATCGTCGTTAATATCGTCATTATCATCGTTGTTATCGTCCTTATCATCCTCATAATTATCGTCGTTAATATCGTCGTTATTTTGTCATAATCATCGTCGTTAATGTCGTCGTTATTATCGTCATTATCTACGTTGTTATTGTCATAAATATTATCTTTAATATCGTCGTTATTATTGTCATTATCTTCTTTTTATTGTCTTTATTATCGTCGTTAATATCGTCGTTATTATCGTCGTAAATATCGTCGTTAATATCGTCATTATCATCGTTGTTATCGTCCTTATCATCCTCATAATTATCGTTGTTAATATCGTCGTTATTTTGTCATAATCATCGTCGTTAATGTCTTCGTTATTATCGTCATTATCATCGTTGTTATCATCCTTATCATCCTCATAATTATCGTCGTTAATATCGTCGTTATTTTGTCATAATCATCGACGATAATGTCGTCGTTATTATCGTCATTATCTTCGTTGTTATCGTCATAATTATCATCGTTAATATCGTCGTTATTATTGTCATTATCTTCTTTTTATCGTCGTTATTATCGTCGTTAATATCGTCATTATCATCGTTGTTATCGTCCTTATCATCCTCATAATCATCGTCGTTAATGTCGTCGTTATTATCGTCATTATCTACGTTGTTATCGTCAAAATATCATCGATAATATCGTCGTTATTATTGTCATTATCTTCTTTTTATCGTCGTTATTATCGTCGTTAATATCGTCTTTATTATCGTCGTTATTATCGTCGTTAATATCGTCGTTATTATTGTCATTATCTTCTTTTTATCGTCGTTATTATCGTCGTTAATATCGTCGTTATTATCGTCGTTAATATCGTCGTTAATATCGTCATTATCATCGTTGTTATCGTCCTTATCATCCTCATAATTATCGTCGTTAATATCGTCGTTATTTTGTCATAATCATCGTCGTTAATGTCGTCGTTATTATCGTCATTATCTACGTTGTTATCGTCATAAATATCATCGATAATATCGTCGTTATTATTGTCATTATCTTCTTTTTATCGTCGTTTTTAACGTCGTTATTATCGTCGTTAATATCGTCGTTAATATCGTCATTATAATCGTTGTTATCGTCCTTATTATCCTCATAATTATCGTCGTTAATATCGTCGTTATTTTGTCATAAACATCGTCGCTAATGTCGTCGTTATTATCGTCATTATCATCGTTGTTATCGTCCTTATCATCCTCATAATTATCGTCGTTAATATCGTCGTTATTTTGTCATAATCATCGTCGTTAATGTCTTCGTTATTATCGTCATTATCATCGTTGTTATCATCCTTATCATCCTCATAATTATCGTCGTTAATATCGTCGTTATTTTGTCATAATCATCGACGATAATGTCGTCGTTATTATCGTCATTATCTACGTTGTTATCGTCATAAATATCATCGATAATATCGTCGTTATTATTGTCATTATCTTCTTTTTATCGTCGTTATTAACGTCGTTATTATCGTCGCTAATATCGTCGTTAATATCGTCATTATCATCGTTGTTATCGTCCTTATCATCCTCATAATCATCGTCGTTAATGTCGTCGTTATTATCGTCATTATCTACGTTGTTATCGTCAAAATATCATCGATAATATCGTCGTTATTATTGTCATTATCTTCTTTTTATCGTCGTTATTATCGTCGTTAATATCGTCTTTATTATCGTCGTTATTATCGTCGTTAATATCGTCGTTATTATTGTCATTATCTTCTTTTTATCGTCGTTATTATCGTCGTTAATATCGTCGTTATTATCGTCGTTAATATCGTCGTTAATATCGTCATTATCATCGTTGTTATCGTCCTTATCATCCTCATAATTATCGTCGTTAATATCGTCGTTATTTTGTCATAATCATCGTCGTTAATGTCGTCGTTATTATCGTCATTATCTACGTTGTTATCGTCATAAATATCATCGATAATATCGTCGTTATTATTGTCATTATCTTCTTTTTATCGTCGTTTTTAACGTCGTTATTATCGTCGTTAATATCGTCGTTAATATCGTCATTATAATCGTTGTTATCGTCCTTATTATCCTCATAATTATCGTCGTTAATATCGTCGTTATTTTGTCATAAACATCGTCGCTAATGTCGTCGTTATTATCGTCATTATCATCGTTGTTATCGTCCTTATCATCCTCATAATTATCGTCGTTAATATCGTCGTTATTTTGTCATAATCATCGTCGTTAATGTCTTCGTTATTATCGTCATTATCATCGTTGTTATCATCCTTATCATCCTCATAATTATCGTCGTTAATATCGTCGTTATTTTGTCATAATCATCGACGATAATGTCGTCGTTATTATCGTCATTATCTACGTTGTTATCGTCATAAATATCATCGATAATATCGTTGTTATTATTGTCATTATCTTCTTTTTATCGTCGTTATTAACGTCGTTATTATCGTCGCTAATATCGTCGTTAATATCGTCATTATCATCGTCGTTATCGTCCTTATCATCCTCATAATCATCGTCGTTAATGTCGTCGTTATTATCGTCATTATCTACGTTGTTATCGTCATAAATATCATCGATAATATCGTCGTTATTATTGTCATTATCTTCTTTTTATCGTCGTTATTAACGTCGTTATTATCGTCGTTAATATCGTCGTTAATATCGTCATTATCATCGTTGTTATCGTCCTTATCATCCTCATAATTATCGTCGTTAATATCGTCGTTATTTTGTCATAATCATCGTCGTTAATGTCGTCGTTATTATCGTCATTATCTACGTTGTTATCGTCATAAATATCATCGATAATATCGTCGTTATTATTGTCATTATCTTCTTTTTATCGTCGTTTTTAACGTCGTTATTATCGTCGTTAATGTCGTCGTTATTATCGTCATTATCTACGTTGTTATGGTCAAAATATCATCGATAATATCGTCGTTATTATTGTCATTATCTTCTTTTTATCGTCGTTATTATCGTCGTTAATATCGTCTTTATTATCGTCGTTATTGTCGTCGTTATATCGTCGTTATTATTGTCATTATCTTCTTTTTATCGTCGTTATTATCGTCGTTAATATCGTCGTTATTATCGTCGTTAATATCGTCGTTAATATCGTCATTATCATCGTTGTTATCGTCCTTATCATCCTCATAATTATCGTCGTTAATATCGTCGTTATTTTGTCATAATCATCGTCGTTAATGTCGTCGTTATTATCGTCATTATCATCGTTGTTATCGTCCTTATTATCCTCATAATTATCATCGTTAATATCGTCGTTATTTTGTCACAATCATCGTCGTTAATGTCGTCGTTATTATCGTCATTATCATCGTTGTTATCGTCCTTATCATCCTCATAATTATCGTCGTTAATATCGTCGTTATTTTGTCATAATCATCGTCGTTAATGTCGTCGTTATTATCGTCATTATCATCGTTGTTATCATCCTTATCATCCTCATAATTATCGTCGTTAATATCGTCGTTATTTTGTCATAATCATTGACGATAATGTCGTCGTTATTATCGTCATTATCTTCGTTGTTATCGTCATAAATATTATCGTTAATATCGTCGTTATTATTGTCATTATCTTCTTTTTATTGTCTTTATTATCGTCGTTAATATCGTCGTTATTATCGTCGTTAATATCGTCGTTAATATCGTCATTATCATCGTTGTTATCGTCCTTATTATCCTCATAATTATCGTCGTTAATATCGTCGTTATTTTGTCATAATCATCGTCGTTAATGTCGTCGTTAATGTCGTCGTTATTATCGTCATTATCATCGTTGTTATCGTCATAAATATCATCGATAATATCGTCGTTATTATTGTCATTATCTTCTTTTTATCGTCGTTATTAACGTCGTTATTATCGTCGTTAATATCGTCGTTAATATCGTCATTATCATCGTTGTTATCGTCCTTATCATCCTCATAATTATCGTCGTTAATATCGTCGTTATTTTGTATAATCATCGTCGTTAATGTCGTCGTTATTATCGTCATTATCTACGTTGTTATCGTCATAAATATCATCGATAATATCGTCGTTATTATTGTCATTATCTTCTTTTTATTGTCTTTATTATCGTCGTTAATATCGTCGTTATTATCGTCGTTAATATCGTCGTTATTATCGTCGTTAATATCGTCGTTAATATCGTCATTATCATCGTTGTTATCGTCCTTATTATCCTCATATTTATCGTCGTTAATATCGTCGTTATTATCGTTATTATCATCGTTGTTATCGTCGTTATTATCCGCATAATTATCGTCGTTAATATCGTCGTTATTATCGTCATTGTCATCGTTGTTATCGTCGTTATTATCCTCATAATTATCTTCGTTATTATCGTCGTTATTTCGTCATTATCATCGTTGTTATCGTCGTTATTATCGTCGTTAATATCGTCATTATCATCGTTGTTATCGTCCTTATTATCCTCATAATTATCGTCGTTAATATCGTCGTTATTTTGTCACAATCATCGTCGTTAATGTCGTCGTTATTATCGTCATTATCATCGTTGTTATCGTCCTTATCATCCTCATAATTATTATCGTTAATATCGTCGTTATTTTGTCATAAACATCGTCGTTAATATCGTCGTTAATATCGTCATTATAATCGTTGTTATCGTCCTTATTAATCCACATAATTATCGCTGTTAATGTCGTCGTTATTATCGTCATTATCATCGTTGTTATCGTCCTTATCATCCTCATAATTATCGTCGTTAATATCGTCGTTATTTTGTCATAATCATCGTCGTTAATGTCGTCGTTATTATCGTCATTATCTACGTTGTTATCGTCATAAATATCATCGATAATATCGTCGTTATTATTGTCATTATCTTCTTTTTATTGTCTTTATTATCGTCGTTAATATCGTCGTTATTATCGTCGTTAATATCGTCGTTATTATCGTCGTTAATATCGTCGTTAATATCGTCATTATCATCGTTGTTATCGTCCTTATTATCCTCATAATTATCGTCGTTAATATCGTCGTTATTATCGTTATTATCATCGTTGTTATCGTCGTTATTATCCGCATAATTATCGTCGTTAATATCGTCGTTATTATCGTCATTGTCATCGTTGTTATCGTCGTTATTATCCTCATAATTATCGTCGTTAATATCGTCGTTATTATCGTTATTATCATCGTTGTTATCGTCGTTATTATCCGCATAATTATCGTCGTTAATATCGTCGTTATTATCGTCATTGTCATCGTTGTTATCGTCGTTATTATCCTCATAATTATCGTCGTTATTATCGTCGTTATTTCGTCATTATCATCGTTGTTATCGTCGTTATTATCGTCGTTAATATCGTCGTTAATATCGTCATTATCATCGTTGTTATCGTCCTTATTATCCTCATAATTATCGTCGTTAATATCGTCGTTATTTTGTCACAATCATCGTCGTTAATGTCGTCGTTATTATCGTCATTATCATCGTTGTTATCGTCCTTATCATCCTCATAATTATCGTCGTTAATATCGTCGTTATTTTGTCATAATCATCGTCGTTAATGTCGTCGTTATTATCGTCATTATCTACGTTGTTATCGTCATAAATATCATCGATAATATCGTCGTTATTATTGTCATTATCTTCTTTTTATCGTCGTTTTTAACGTCGTTATTATCGTCGTTAATGTCGTCGTTATTATCGTCATTATCTACGTTGTTATCGTCAAAATATCATCGATAATATCGTCGTTATTATTGTCATTATCTTCTTTTTATCGTCGTTATTATCGTCGTTAATATCGTCTTTATTATCGTCGTTATTATCGTCGTTAATATCGTCGTTATTATTGTCATTATCTTCTTTTTATCGTCGTTATTATCGTCGTTAATATCGTCGTTATTATCGTCGTTAATATTGTCGTTAATATCGTCATTATCATCGTTGTTATCGTCCTTATCATCCTCATAATTATCGTCGTTAATATCGTCGTTATTTTGTCATAATCATCGTCGTTAATGTCGTCGTTATTATCGTCATTATCTACGTTGTTATCGTCATAAATATTATCTTTAATATCGTCGTTATTATTGTCA
Organism: Dolichovespula media; assembly: GCA_911387685.1. NCBI lineage: Eukaryota > Metazoa > Arthropoda > Insecta > Hymenoptera > Vespidae > Dolichovespula > Dolichovespula media. The sequence continues at coordinate 21,041 of CAJVQJ010000058.1, forward strand.
TTATCTTCTTTTTATTGTCTTTATTATCGTCGTTAATATCGTCGTTATTATCGTCGTTAATATCGTCGTTAATATCGTCATTATCATCGTTGTTATCGTCCTTATTATCCTCATAATTATCGTCGTTAATATCGTCGTTATTTTGTCATAATCATCGTCGTTAATGTCGTCGTTATTATCGTCATTATCTACGTTGTTATCGTCATAAATATCATCGATAATATCGTCGTTATTATTGTCATTATCTTCTTTTTATCGTCGTTATTAACGTCGTTATTATCGTCGTTAATATCGTCGTTAATATCGTCATTATCATCGTTGTTATCGTCCTCATCATCCTCATAATTATCGTCGTTAATATCGTCGTTATTTTGTCATAATCATCGTCGTTAATGTCGTCGTTATTATCGTCATTATCTACGTTGTTATCGTCATAAATATCATCGATAATATCGTCGTTATTATTGTCATTATCTTCTTTTTATCGTCGTTTTTAACGTCGTTATTATCGTCGTTAATATCGTCGTTAATATCGTCATTATAATCGTTGTTATCGTCCTTATTATCCTCATAATTATCGTCGTTAATATCGTCGTTATTTTGTCATAAACATCGTCGCTAATGTCGTCGTTATTATCGTCATTATCTTCGTTGTTATCGTCATAATTATCATCGTTAATATCGTCGTTATTATTGTCATTATCTTCTTTTTATCGTCGTCATTATCGTCGTTAATATCGTCGTTATTATCGTCGTTAATATCGTCATTATCATCGTCGTTATCGTCCTTATCATCCTCATAATCATCGTCGTTAATGTCGTCGTTATTATCGTCATTATCTACGTTGTTATCGTCATAAATATCATCGATAATATCGTCGTTATTATTGTCATTATCTTCTTTTTATCGTCGTTATTAACGTCGTTATTATCGTCGTTAATATCGTCGTTAATATCGTCATTATCATCGTTGTTATCGTCCTTATCATCCTCATAATTATCGTCGTTAATATCGTCGTTATTTTGTCATAATCATCGTCGTTAATGTCGTCGTTATTATCGTCATTATCTACGTTGTTATCGTCATAAATATCATCGATAATATCGTCGTTATTATTGTCATTATCTTCTTTTTATCGTCGTTTTTAACGTCGTTATTATCGTCGTTAATGTCGTCGTTATTATCGTCATTATCTACGTTGTTATGGTCAAAATATCATCGATAATATCGTCGTTATTATTGTCATTATCTTCTTTTTATCGTCGTTATTATCGTCGTTAATATCGTCTTTATTATCGTCGTTATTGTCGTCGTTATATCGTCGTTATTATTGTCATTATCTTCTTTTTATCGTCGTTATTATCGTCGTTAATATCTTCGTTATTATCGTCGTTAATATCGTCGTTAATATCGTCATTATCATCGTTGTTATCGTCCTTATCATCCTCATAATTATCGTCGTTAATATCGTCGTTATTTTGTCATAATCATCGTCGTTAATGTCGTCGTTATTATCGTCATTATCATCGTTGTTATCGTCCTTATTATCCTCATAATTATCATCGTTAATATCGTCGTTATTTTGTCACAATCATCGTCGTTAATGTCGTCGTTATTATCGTCATTATCATCGTTGTTATCGTCCTTATCATCCTCATAATTATCGTCGTTAATATCGTCGTTATTTTGTCATAATCATCGTTTTAATGTCGTCGTTATTATCGTCATTATCATTGTTGTTATCATCCTTATCATCCTCATAATTATCGTCGTTAATATCGTCGTTATTTTGTCATAATCATTGACGATAATGTCGTCGTTATTATCGTCATTATCTTCGTTGTTATCGTCATAATTATCATCGTTAATATCGTCGTTATTATTGTCATTATCTTCTTTTTATCGTCGTTATTATCGTCCTTAATATCGTCGTTATTATCGTCGTTAATATCGTCGTTAATATCGTCATTATCATCGTTGTTATCGTCCTTATTATCCTCATAATTATCGTCGTTAATATCGTCGTTATTTTGTCACAATCATCGTTGTTAATGTCGTCGTTATTATCGTCATTATCATCGTTGTTATCGTCCTTATCATCCTCATAATTATCGTCGTTAATATCGTCGTTATTTTGTCATAATCATCGTCGTTAATGTCGTCGTTATTATCGTCATTATCTACGTTGTTATCGTCATAAATATTATCGTTAATATCGTCGTTATTATTGTCATTATCTTCTTTTTATTGTCTTTATTATCGTCGTTAATATCGTCGTTATTATCGTCGTTAATATCGTCGTTAATATCGTCATTATCATCGTTGTTATCGTCCTTATTATCCTCATAATTATCGTCGTTAATATCGTCGTTATTTTGTCATAATCATCGTCGTTAATGTCGTCGTTAATGTCGTCGTTATTATCGTCATTATCATCGTTGTTATCGTCATAAATATCATCGATAATATCGTCGTTATTATTGTCATTATCTTCTTTTTATCGTCGTTATTAACGTCGTTATTATCGTCGTTAATATCGTCGTTAATATCGTCATTATCATCGTTGTTATCGTCCTTATCATCCTCATAATTATCGTCGTTAATATCGTCGTTATTTTGTCATAATCATCGTCGTTAATGTCGTCGTTATTATCGTCATTATCTACGTTGTTATCGTCATAAATATCATCGATAATATCGTCGTTATTATTGTCATTATCTTCTTTTTATTGTCTTTATTATCGTCGTTAATATCGTCGTTATTACCGTCGTTAATATCGTCGTTATTATCGTCGTTAATATCGTCGTTAATATCGTCATTATCATCGTTGTTATCGTTCTTATTATCCTCATAATTATCGTCGTTAATATCGTCGTTATTATCGTTATTATCATCGTTGTTATCGTCGTTATTATCCGCATAATTATCGTCGTTAATATCGTCGTTATTATCGTCATTGTCATCGTTGTTATCGTCGTTATTATCCTCATAATTATCGTCGTTATTTCGTCATTATCATCGTTGTTATCGTCGTTATTATCGTCGTTAATATCGTCATTATCATCGTTGTTATCGTCCTTATTATCCTCATAATTATCGTCGTTAATATCGTCGTTATTTTGTCACAATCATCGTCGTTAATGTCGTCGTTATTATCGTCATTATCATCGTTGTTATCGTCCTTATCATCCTCATAATTATTATCGTTAATATCGTCGTTATTTTGTCATAAACATCGTCGTTAATATCGTCGTTAATATCGTCATTATAATCGTTGTTATCGTCCTTATTAATCCACATAATTATCGCTGTTAATGTCGTCGTTATTATCGTCATTATCATCGTTGTTATCGTCCTTATCATCCTCATAATTATCGTCGTTAATATCGTCGTTATTTTGTCATAATCATCGTCGTTAATGTCGTCGTTATTATCGTCATTATCTTCGTTGTTATCGTCATAAATATCATCGTTAATATCGTCGTTATTATTGTCATTATCTTCTTTTTATCGTCGTTATTATCGTCGTTAATATCGTCGTTATTATCGTCGTTAATATCGTCGTTAATATCGTCATTATCATCGTTGTTATCGTCCTTATTATCCTCATAATTATCGTCGTTAATATCGTCGTTATTTTGTCACAATCATCGTCGTTAATGTCGTCGTTATTATCGTCATTATCATCGTTGTTATCGTCCTTATCATCCTCATAATTATCGTCGTTAATATCGTCGTTATTTTGTCATAATCATCGTCGTTAATGTCGTCGTTATTATCGTCATTATCTACGTTGTTATCGTCATAAATATTATCGTTAATATCGTCGTTATTATTGTCATTATCTTCTTTTTATTGTCTTTATTATCGTCGTTAATATCGTCGTTATTATCGTCGTTAATATCGTCGTTAATATCGTCATTATCATCGTTGTTATCGTCCTTATTATCCTCATAATTATCGTCGTTAATATCGTCGTTATTTTGTCATAATCATCGTCGTTAATGTCGTCGTTAATGTCGTCGTTATTATCGTCATTATCATCGTTGTTATCGTCATAAATATCATCGATAATATCGTCGTTATTATTGTCATTATCTTCTTTTTATCGTCGTTATTAACGTCGTTATTATCGTCGTTAATATCGTCGTTAATATCGTCATTATCATCGTTGTTATCGTCCTTATCATCCTCATAATTATCGTCGTTAATATCGTCGTTATTTTGTCATAATCATCGTCGTTAATGTCGTCGTTATTATCGTCATTATCTACGTTGTTATCGTCATAAATATCATCGATAATATCGTCGTTATTATTGTCATTATCTTCTTTTTATTGTCTTTATTATCGTCGTTAATATCGTCGTTATTATCGTCGTTAATATCGTCGTTAATATCGTCATTATCATCGTTGTTATCGTCCTTATTATCCTCATAATTATCGTCGTTAATATCGTCGTTATTTTGTCACAATCATCGTCGTTAATGTCGTCGTTATTATCGTCATTATCATCGTTGTTATCGTCCTTATCATCCTCATAATTATCGTCGTTAATATCGTCGTTATTTTGTCATAATCATCGTCGTTAATGTCGTCGTTATTATCGTCATTATCTACGTTGTTATCGTCATAAATATTATCGTTAATATCGTCGTTATTATTGTCATTATCTTCTTTTTATTGTCTTTATTATCGTCGTTAATATCGTCGTTATTATCGTCGTTAATATCGTCGTTAATATCGTCATTATCATCGTTGTTATCGTCCTTATTATCCTCATAATTATCGTCGTTAATATCGTCGTTATTTTGTCATAATCATCGTCGTTAATGTCGTCGTTAATGTCGTCGTTATTATCGTCATTATCATCGTTGTTATCGTCATAAATATCATCGATAATATCGTCGTTATTATTGTCATTATCTTCTTTTTATCGTCGTTATTAACGTCGTTATTATCGTCGTTAATATCGTCGTTAATATCGTCATTATCATCGTTGTTATCGTCCTTATCATCCTCATAATTATCGTCGTTAATATCGTCGTTATTTTGTCATAATCATCGTCGTTAATGTCGTCGTTATTATCGTCATTATCTACGTTGTTATCGTCATAAATATCATCGATAATATCGTCGTTATTATTGTCATTATCTTCTTTTTATTGTCTTTATTATCGTCGTTAATATCGTCGTTATTACCGTCGTTAATATCGTCGTTATTATCGTCGTTAATATCGTCGTTAATATCGTCATTATCATCGTTGTTATCGTCCTTATTATCCTCATAATTATCGTCGTTAATATCGTCGTTATTTTGTCACAATCATCGTTGTTAATGTCGTCGTTATTATCGTCATTATCATCGTTGTTATCGTCCTTATCATCCTCATAATTATCGTCGTTAATATCGTCGTTATTTTGTCATAATCATCGTCGTTAATGTCGTCGTTATTATCGTCATTATCTACGTTGTTATCGTCATAAATATTATCGTTAATATCGTCGTTATTATTGTCATTATCTTCTTTTTATTGTCTTTATTATCGTCGTTAATATCGTCGTTATTATCGTCGTTAATATCGTCGTTAATATCGTCATTATCATCGTTGTTATCGTCCTTATTATCCTCATAATTATCGTCGTTAATATCGTCGTTATTTTGTCATAATCATCGTCGTTAATGTCGTCGTTAATGTCGTCGTTATTATCGTCATTATCATCGTTGTTATCGTCATAAATATCATCGATAATATCGTCGTTATTATTGTCATTATCTTCTTTTTATCGTCGTTATTAACGTCGTTATTATCGTCGTTAATATCGTCGTTAATATCGTCATTATCATCGTTGTTATCGTCCTTATCATCCTCATAATTATCGTCGTTAATATCGTCGTTATTTTGTCATAATCATCGTCGTTAATGTCGTCGTTATTATCGTCATTATCTACGTTGTTATCGTCATAAATATCATCGATAATATCGTCGTTATTATTGTCATTATCTTCTTTTTATTGTCTTTATTATCGTCGTTAATATCGTCGTTATTACCGTCGTTAATATCGTCGTTATTATCGTCGTTAATATCGTCGTTAATATCGTCATTATCATCGTTGTTATCGTCCTTATTATCCTCATAATTATCGTCGTTAATATCGTCGTTATTATCGTTATTATCATCGTTGTTATCGTCGTTATTATCCGCATAATTATCGTCGTTAATATCGTCGTTATTATCGTCATTGTCATCGTTGTTATCGTCGTTATTATCCTCATAATTATCGTCGTTATTTCGTCATTATCATCGTTGTTATCGTCGTTATTATCGTCGTTAATATCGTCATTATCATCGTTGTTATCGTCCTTATTATCCTCATAATTATCGTCGTTAATATCGTCGTTATTTTGTCACAATCATCGTCGTTAATGTCGTCGTTATTATCGTCATTATCATCGTTGTTATCGTCCTTATCATCCTCATAATTATTATCGTTAATATCGTCGTTATTTTGTCATAAACATCGTCGTTAATATCGTCGTTAATATCGTCATTATAATCGTTGTTATCGTCCTTATTAATCCACATAATTATCGCTGTTAATGTCGTCGTTATTATCGTCATTATCATCGTTGTTATCGTCCTTATCATCCTCATAATTATCGTCGTTAATATCGTCGTTATTTTGTCATAATCATCGTCGTTAATGTCGTCGTTATTATCGTCATTATCTTCGTTGTTATCGTCATAAATATCATCGTTAATATCGTCGTTATTATTGTCATTATCTTCTTTTTATCGTCGTTATTATCGTCGTTAATATCGTCGTTATTATCGTCGTTAATATCGTCGTTAATATCGTCATTATCATCGTTGTTATCGTCCTTATTATCCTCATAATTATCGTCGTTAATATCGTCGTTATTTTGTCACAATCATCGTCGTTAATGTCGTCGTTATTATCGTCATTATCATCGTTGTTATCGTCCTTATCATCCTCATAATTATCGTCGTTAATATCGTCGTTATTTTGTCATAATCATCGTCGTTAATGTCGTCGTTATTATCGTCATTATCTACGTTGTTATCGTCATAAATATTATCGTTAATATCGTCGTTATTATTGTCATTATCTTCTTTTTATTGTCTTTATTATCGTCGTTAATATCGTCGTTATTATCGTCGTTAATATCGTCGTTAATATCGTCATTATCATCGTTGTTATCGTCCTTATTATCCTCATAATTATCGTCGTTAATATCGTCGTTATTTTGTCATAATCATCGTCGTTAATGTCGTCGTTAATGTCGTCGTTATTATCGTCATTATCATCGTTGTTATCGTCATAAATATCATCGATAATATCGTCGTTATTATTGTCATTATCTTCTTTTTATCGTCGTTATTAACGTCGTTATTATCGTCGTTAATATCGTCGTTAATATCGTCATTATCATCGTTGTTATCGTCCTTATCATCCTCATAATTATCGTCGTTAATATCGTCGTTATTTTGTCATAATCATCGTCGTTAATGTCGTCGTTATTATCGTCATTATCTACGTTGTTATCGTCATAAATATCATCGATAATATCGTCGTTATTATTGTCATTATCTTCTTTTTATTGTCTTTATTATCGTCGTTAATATCGTCGTTATTATCGTCGTTAATATCGTCGTTAATATCGTCATTATCATCGTTGTTATCGTCCTTATTATCCTCATAATTATCGTCGTTAATATCGTCGTTATTTTGTCACAATCATCGTCGTTAATGTCGTCGTTATTATCGTCATTATCATCGTTGTTATCGTCCTTATCATCCTCATAATTATCGTCGTTAATATCGTCGTTATTTTGTCATAATCATCGTCGTTAATGTCGTCGTTATTATCGTCATTATCTACGTTGTTATCGTCATAAATATTATCGTTAATATCGTCGTTATTATTGTCATTATCTTCTTTTTATTGTCTTTATTATCGTCGTTAATATCGTCGTTATTATCGTCGTTAATATCGTCGTTAATATCGTCATTATCATCGTTGTTATCGTCCTTATTATCCTCATAATTATCGTCGTTAATATCGTCGTTATTTTGTCATAATCATCGTCGTTAATGTCGTCGTTAATGTCGTCGTTATTATCGTCATTATCATCGTTGTTATCGTCATAAATATCATCGATAATATCGTCGTTATTATTGTCATTATCTTCTTTTTATCGTCGTTATTAACGTCGTTATTATCGTCGTTAATATCGTCGTTAATATCGTCATTATCATCGTTGTTATCGTCCTTATCATCCTCATAATTATCGTCGTTAATATCGTCGTTATTTTGTCATAATCATCGTCGTTAATGTCGTCGTTATTATCGTCATTATCTACGTTGTTATCGTCATAAATATCATCGATAATATCGTCGTTATTATTGTCATTATCTTCTTTTTATTGTCTTTATTATCGTCGTTAATATCGTCGTTATTACCGTCGTTAATATCGTCGTTATTATCGTCGTTAATATCGTCGTTAATATCGTCATTATCATCGTTGTTATCGTCCTTATTATCCTCATAATTATCGTCGTTAATATCGTCGTTATTATCGTCATTATCATCGTTGTTATCGTCGTTATTATCCGCATAATTATCGTCGTTAATATCGTCGTTATTATCGTCATTGTCATCGTTGTTATCGTCGTTATTATCCTCATAATTATCGTCGTTATTATCGTCGTTATTTCGTCATTATCATCGTTGTTATCGTCGTTAATTATCGTCGTTAATATCGTCATTATCATCGTTGTTATCGTCCTTATTATCCTCATAATTATCGTCGTTAATATCGTCGTTATTTTGTCACAATCATCGTCGTTAATGTCGTCGTTATTATCGTCAATATCATCGTTGTTATCGTCCTTATCATCCTCATAATTATTATCGTTAATATCGTCGTTATTTTGTCATAATCATCGTCGTTAATATCGTCGTTAATATCGTCATTATAATCGTTGTTATCGTCCTTATTAATCCACATAATTATCGCTGTTAATGTCGTCGTTATTATCGTCATTATCATCGTTGTTATCGTCCTTATCATCCTCATAATTATCGTCGTTAATATCGTCGTTATTTTGTCATAATCATCGTCGTTAATGTCGTCGTTATTATCGTCATTATCTACGTTGTTATCGTCATAAATATCATCGATAATATCGTCGTTATTATTGTCATTATCTTCTTTTTATTGTCTTTATTATCGTCGTTAATATCGTCGTTATTATCGTCGTTAATATCGTCGTTATTATCGTCGTTAATATCGTCGTTAATATCGTCATTATCATCGTTGTTATCGTCCTTATTATCCTTATAATTATCGTCGTTAATATCGTCGTTATTATCGTTATTATCATCGTTGTTATCGTCGTAATTATCCGCATAATTATCGTCGTTAATATCGTCGTTATTATCGTCATTGTCATCGTTGTTATCGTCGTTATTATCCTCATAATTATCGTCGTTAATATCGTCGTCATTATCGTTATTATCATCGTTGTTATCGTCGTTATTATCCGCATAATTATCGTCGTTAATATCGTCGTTATTATCGTCATTGTCATCGTTGTTATCGTCGTTATTATCCTCATAATTATCGTCGTTATTATCGTCGTTATTTCGTCATTATCATCGTTGTTATCGTCGTTATTATCGTCGTTAATATCGTCGTTAATATCGTCATTATCATCGTTGTTATCGTCCTTATTATCCTCATAATTATCGTCGTTAATATCGTCGTTATTTTGTCACAATCATCGTCGTTAATGTCGTCGTTATTATCGTCATTATCATCGTTGTTATCGTCCTTATCATCCTCATAATTATCGTCGTTAATATCGTCGTTATTTTGTCATAATCATCGTCGTTAATGTCGTCGTTATTATCGTCATTATCTACGTTGTTATCGTCATAAATATCATCGATAATATCGTCGTTATTATTGTCATTATCTTCTTTTTATCGTCGTTATTAACGTCGTTATTATCGTCGTTAATATCGTCGTTAATATCGTCATTATCATCGTTGTTATCGTCCTTATCATCCTCATAATTATCGTCGTTAATATCGTCGTTATTTTGTCATAATCATCGTCGTTAATGTCGTCGTTATTATCGTAATTATCTACGTTGTTATCGTCAAAAATATCATCGATAATATCGTCGTTATTATTGTCATTATCTTCTTTTTATCGTCGTTATTAACGTCGTTATTATCGTCGTTAATATCGTCGTTATTATCGTCATTATCATCGTTGTTATCGTCCTTATCATCCTCATAATTATCGTCGTTAATATCGTCGTTATTTTGTCATAATCATCGTCGTTAATGTCGTCGTTATTATCGTCATTATCTACGTTGTTATCGTCATAAATATCATCGATAATATCGTCGTTATTATTGTCATTATCTTCTTTTTATCGTCGTTAATATCGTCGTTATTATCGTCGTTAATATCGTCGTTAATATCGTCATTATCATCGTTGTTATCGTCCTTATTATCCTCATAATTATCGTCGTTAATATCGTCGTTATTATCGTTATTATCATCGTTGTTATCGTCGTTATTATCCGCATAATTATCGTCGTTAATATCGTCGTTATTATCGTCATTGTCATCGTTGTTATCGTCGTTATTATCCTCATAATTATCGTCGTTATTATCGTCGTTATTTCGTCATTATCATCGTTGTTATCGTCGTTAATTATCGTCGTTAATATCGTCATTATCATCGTTGTTATCGTCCTTATTATCCTCATAATTATCGTCGTTAATATCGTCGTTATTTTGTCACAATCATCGTCGTTAATGTCGTCGTTATTATCGTCAATATCATCGTTGTTATCGTCCTTATCATCCTCATAATTATTATCGTTAATATCGTCGTTATTTTGTCATAAACATCGTCGTTAATATCGTCGTTAATATCGTCATTATAATCGTTGTTATCGTCCTTATTAATCCACATAATTATCGCTGTTAATGTCGTCGTTATTATCGTCATTATCATCGTTGTTATCGTCCTTATCATCCTCATAATTATCGTCGTTAATATCGTCGTTATTTTGTCATAATCATCGTCGTTAATGTCGTCGTTATTATCGTCATAATTATCGTCGTTATTATCGTCGTTATTTCGTCATTATCATCGTTGTTATCGTCGTTATTATCGTCGTTAATATCGTCGTTAATATCGTCATTATCATCGTTGTTATCGTCCTTATTATCCTCATAATTATCGTCGTTAATATCGTCGTTATTTTGTCACAATCATCGTCGTTAATGTCGTCGTTATTATCGTCATTATCATCGTTGTTATCGTCCTTATCATCCTCATAATTATCGTCGTTAATATCGTCGTTATTTTGTCATAATCATCGTCGTTAATGTCGTCGTTATTATCGTCATTATCTACGTTGTTATCGTCATAAATATCATCGATAATATCGTCGTTATTATTGTCATTATCTTCTTTTTATCGTCGTTTTTAACGTCGTTATTATCGTCGTTAATGTCGTCGTTATTATCGTCATTATCTACGTTGTTATCGTCAAAATATCATCGATAATATCGTCGTTATTATTGTCATTATCTTCTTTTTATCGTCGTTATTATCGTCGTTAATATCGTCTTTATTATCGTCGTTATTATCGTCGTTAATATCGTCGTTATTATTGTCATTATCTTCTTTTTATCGTCGTTATTATCGTCGTTAATATCGTCGTTATTATCGTCGTTAATATCGTCGTTAATATCGTCATTATCATCGTTGTTATCGTCCTTATCATCCTCATAATTATCGTCGTTAATATCGTCGTTATTTTGTCATAATCATCGTCGTTAATGTCGTCGTTATTATCGTCATTATCTACGTTGTTATCGTCATAAATATTATCTTTAATATCGTCGTTATTATTGTCATTATCTTCTTTTTATTGTCTTTATTATCGTCGTTAATATCGTCGTTATTATCGTCGTTAATATCGTCGTTAATATCGTCATTATCATCGTTGTTATCGTCCTTATTATCCTCATAATTATCGTCGTTAATATCGTCGTTATTTTGTCATAATCATCGTCGTTAATGTCGTCGTTATTATCGTAATTATCTACGTTGTTATCGTCAAAAATATCATCGATAATATCGTCGTTATTATTGTCATTATCTTCTTTTTATCGTCGTTATTAACGTCGTTATTATCGTCGTTAATATCGTCGTTATTATCGTCATTATCATCGTTGTTATCGTCCTTATCATCCTCATAATTATCGTCGTTAATATCGTCGTTATTTTGTCATAATCATCGTCGTTAATGTCGTCGTTATTATCGTCATTATCTACGTTGTTATCGTCATAAATATCATCGATAATATCGTCGTTATTATTGTCATTATCTTCTTTTTATCGTCGTTAATATCGTCGTTATTATCGTCGTTAATATCGTCGTTAATATCGTCATTATCATCGTTGTTATCGTCCTTATTATCCTCATAATTATCGTCGTTAATATCGTCGTTATTATCGTTATTATCATCGTTGTTATCGTCGTTATTATCCGCATAATTATCGTCGTTAATATCGTCGTTATTATCGTCATTGTCATCGTTGTTATCGTCGTTATTATCCTCATAATTATCGTCGTTATTATCGTCGTTATTTCGTCATTATCATCGTTGTTATCGTCGTTAATTATCGTCGTTAATATCGTCATTATCATCGTTGTTATCGTCCTTATTATCCTCATAATTATCGTCGTTAATATCGTCGTTATTTTGTCACAATCATCGTCGTTAATGTCGTCGTTATTATCGTCAATATCATCGTTGTTATCGTCCTTATCATCCTCATAATTATTATCGTTAATATCGTCGTTATTTTGTCATAAACATCGTCGTTAATATCGTCGTTAATATCGTCATTATAATCGTTGTTATCGTCCTTATTAATCCACATAATTATCGCTGTTAATGTCGTCGTTATTATCGTCATTATCATCGTTGTTATCGTCCTTATCATCCTCATAATTATCGTCGTTAATATCGTCGTTATTTTGTCATAATCATCGTCGTTAATGTCGTCGTTATTATCGTCATTATCTACGTTGTTATCGTCATAAATATCATCGATAATATCGTCGTTATTATTGTCATTATCTTCTTTTTATTGTCTTTATTATCGTCGTTAATATCGTCGTTATTATCGTCGTTAATATCGTCGTTATTATCGTCGTTAATATCGTCGTTAATATCGTCATTATCATCGTTGTTATCGTCCTTATTATCCTTATAATTATCGTCGTTAATATCGTCGTTATTATCGTTATTATCATCGTTGTTATCGTCGTAATTATCCGCATAATTATCGTCGTTAATATCGTCGTTATTATCGTCATTGTCATCGTTGTTATCGTCGTTATTATCCTCATAATTATCGTCGTTAATATCGTCGTCATTATCGTTATTATCATCGTTGTTATCGTCGTTATTATCCGCATAATTATCGTCGTTAATATCGTCGTTATTATCGTCATTGTCATCGTTGTTATCGTCGTTATTATCCTCATAATTATCGTCGTTATTATCGTCGTTATTTCGTCATTATCATCGTTGTTATCGTCGTTATTATCGTCGTTAATATCGTCGTTAATATCGTCATTATCATCGTTGTTATCGTCCTTATAATCCTCATAATTATCGTCGTTAATATCGTCGTTATTTTGTCACAATCATCGTCGTTAATGTCGTCGTTATTATCGTCATTATCATCGTTGTTATCGTCCTTATCATCCTCATAATTATCGTCGTTAATATCGTCGTTATTTTGTCATAATCATCGTCGTTAATGTCGTCGTTATTATCGTCATTATCTACGTTGTTATCGTCATAAATATCATCGATAATATCGTCGTTATTATTGTCATTATCTTCTTTTTATCGTCGTTATTAACGTCGTTATTATCGTCGTTAATATCGTCGTTAATATCGTCATTATCATCGTTGTTATCGTCCTTATCATCCTCATAATTATCGTCGTTAATATCGTCGTTATTTTGTCATAATCATCGTCGTTAATGTCGTCGTTATTATCGTCATTATCTACGTTGTTATCGTCATAAATATCATCGATAATATCGTCGTTATTATTGTCATTATCTTCTTTTTATCGTCGTTTTTAACGTCGTTATTATCGTCGTTAATGTCGTCGTTATTATCGTCATTATCTACGTTGTTATCGTCAAAATATCATCGATAATATCGTCGTTATTATTGTCATTATCTTCTTTTTATCGTCGTTATTATCGTCGTTAATATCGTCTTTATTATCGTCGTTATTATCGTCGTTAATATCGTCGTTATTATTGTCATTATCTTCTTTTTATCGTCGTTATTATCGTCGTTAATATCGTCGTTATTATCGTCGTTAATATCGTCGTTAATATCGTCATTATCATCGTTGTTATCGTCCTTATCATCCTCATAATTATCGTCGTTAATATCGTCGTTATTTTGTCATAATCATCGTCGTTAATGTCGTCGTTATTATCGTCATTATCTACGTTGTTATCGTCATAAATATTATCTTTAATATCGTCGTTATTATTGTCATTATCTTCTTTTTATTGTCTTTATTATCGTCGTTAATATCGTCGTTATTATCGTCGTTAATATCGTCGTTAATATCGTCATTATCATCGTTGTTATCGTCCTTATTATCCTCATAATTATCGTCGTTAATATCGTCGTTATTTTGTCATAATCATCGTCGTTAATGTCGTCGTTATTATCGTAATTATCTACGTTGTTATCGTCATAAATATCATCGATAATATCGTCGTTATTATTGTCATTATCTTCTTTTTATCGTCGTTATTATCGTCGTTAATATCGTCTTTATTATCGTCGTTATTATCGTCGTTAATATCGTCGTTATTATTGTCATTATCTTCTTTTTATCGTCGTTATTATCGTCGTTAATATCGTCGTTATTATCGTCGTTAATATCGTCGTTAATATCGTCATTATCATCGTTGTTATCGTCCTTATCATCCTCATAATTATCGTCGTTAATATCGTCGTTATTTTGTCATAATCATCGTCGTTAATGTCGTCGTTATTATCGTCATTATCTACGTTGTTATCGTCATAAATATTATCTTTAATATCGTCGTTATTATTGTCATTATCTTCTTTTTATTGTCTTTATTATCGTCGTTAATATCGTCGTTATTATCGTCGTTAATATCGTCGTTAATATCGTCATTATCATCGTTGTTATCGTCCTTATCATCCTCATAATTATCGTCGTTAATATCGTCGTTATTTTGTCATAATCATCGTCGTTAATGTCTTCGTTATTATCGTCATTATCATCGTTGTTATCATCCTTATCATCCTCATAATTATCGTCGTTAATATCGTCGTTATTTTGTCATAATCATCGACGATAATGTCGTCGTTATTATCGTCATTATCTTCGTTGTTATCGTCATAATTATCATCGTTAATATCGTCGTTATTATTGTCATTATCTTCTTTTTATCGTCGTTATTATCGTCGTTAATATCGTCGTTATTATCGTCGTTAATATCATCATTATCATCGTTGTTATCGTCCTTATCATCCTCATAATCATCGTCGTTAATGTCGTCGTTATTATCGTCATTATCTACGTTGTTATCGTCAAAATATCATCGATAATATCGTCGTTATTATTGTCATTATCATCTTTTTATCGTCGTTATTATCGTCGTTAATATTGTCTTTATTATCGTCGTTATTATCGTCGTTAATATCGTCGTTATTATTGTCATTATCTTCTTTTTATCGTCGTTATTATCGTCGTTAATATCGTCGTTATTATCGTCGTTAATATCGTCGTTAATATCGTCATTATCATCGTTGTTATCGTCCTTATCATCCTCATAATTATCGTCGTTAATATCGTCGTTATTTTGTCATAATCATCGTCGTTAATGTCGTCGTTATTATCGTCATTATCTACGTTGTTATCGTCATAAATATTATCTTTAATATCGTCGTTATTATTGTCATTATCTTCTTTTTATTGTCTTTATTATCGTCGTTAATATCGTCGTTATTATCGTCGTTAATATCGTCGTTAATATCGTCATTATCATCGTTGTTATCGTCCTTATTATCCTCATAATTATCGTCGTTAATATCGTCGTTATTTTGTCATAATCATCGTCGTTAATGTCGTCGTTATTATCGTCATTATCTACGTTGTTATCGTCATAAATATCATCGATAATATCGTCGTTATTATTGTCATTATCTTCTTTTTATCGTCGTTTTTAACGACGTTATTATCGTCGTTAATATCGTCGTTAATATCGTCATTATAATCGTTGTTATCGTCCTTATTATCCTCATAATTATCGTCGTTAATATCGTCGTTATTTTGTCATAAACATCGTCGCTAATGTCGTCGTTATTATCGTCATTATCATCGTTGTTATCGTCCTTATCATCCTCATAATTATCGTCGTTAATATCATCGTTATTTTGTCATAATCATCGTCGTTAATGTCTTCGTTATTATCGTCATTATCATCGTTGTTATCATCCTTATCATCCTCATAATTATCGTCGTTAATATCGTCGTTATTTTGTCATAATCATCGACGATAATGTCGTCGTTATTATCGTCATTATCTTCGTTGTTATCGTCATAATTATCATCGTTAATATCGTCGTTATTATTGTCATTATCTTCTTTTTATCGTCGTTATTATCGTCGTTAATATCGTCGTTATTATCGTCGTTAATATCGTCATTATCATCGTCGTTATCGTCCTTATCATCCTCATAATCATCGTCGTTAATGTCGTCGTTATTATCGTCAAAATCATCGTCGTTAATGTCGTCGTTATTATCGTCATTATCTACTTTGTTATCGGCATAAATATCATCGATAATATCGTCGTTATTATTGTCATTATCTTCTTTTTATTGTCTTTATTATCGTCGTTAATATCGTCGTTATTATCGTCGTTAATATCGTCGTTATTATCGTCGTTAATATCGTCGTTAATATCGTCATTATCATCGTTGTTATCGTCCTTATTATCCTCATAATTATCGTCGTTAATATCGTCGTTATTATCGTTATTATCATCGTTGTTATCGTCGTTATTATCCGCATAATTATCGTCGTTAATATCGTCGTTATTATCGTCATTGTCATCGTTGTTATCGTCGTTATTATCCTCATAATTATCGTCGTAATTATCGTCGTTATTTCGTCATTATCATCGTTGTTATCGTCGTTATTATCGTCGTTAATATCGTCATTATCATCGTTGTTATCGTCCTTATTATCCTCATAATTATCGTCGTTAATATCGTCGTTATTATCGTCATTATCATCGTTGTTATCGTCATAAATATCATCGATAATATCGTCGTTATTATTGTCATTATCTTCTTTTTATCGTCGTTATTAACGTCGTTATTATCGTCGTTAATATCGTCGTTAATATCGTCATTATCATCGTTGTTATCGTCCTTATCATCCTCATAATTATCGTCGTTAATATCGTCGTTATTTTGTCATAATCATCGTCGTTAATGTCGTCGTTATTATCGTCATTATCTACGTTGTTATCGTCATAAATATCATCGATAATATCGTCGTTATTATTGTCATTATCTTCTTTTTATTGTCTTTATTATCGTCGTTAATATCGTCGTTATTATCGTCGTTAATATCGTCGTTATTATCGTCGTTAATATCGTCGTTAATATCGTCATTATCATCGTTGTTATCGTCCTTATTATCCTTATAATTATCGTCGTTAATATCGTCGTTATTATCGTTATTATCATCGTTGTTATCGTCGTTATTATCCGCATAATTATCGTCGTTAATATCGTCGTTATTATCGTCATTGTCATCGTTGTTATCGTCGTTATTATCCTCATAATTATCGTCGTTATTATCGTCGTTATTTCGTCATTATCATCGTTGTTATCGTCGTTATTATCGTCGTTAATATCGTCATTATCATCGTTGTTATCGTCCTTATTATCCTCATAATTATCGTCGTTAATATCGTCGTTATTTTGTCACAATCATCGTCGTTAATGTCTTCGTTATTATCGTCATTATCATCGTTGTTATCATCCTTATCATCCTCATAATTATCGTCGTTAATATCGTCGTTATTTTGTCATAATCATCGACGATAATGTCGTCGTTATTATCGTCATTATCTTCGTTGTTATCGTCATAATTATCATCGTTAATATCGTCGTTATTATTGTCATTATCTTCTTTTTATCGTCGTTATTATCGTCGTTAATATCGTCGTTATTATCGTCGTTAATATCGTCATTATCATCGTTGTTATCGTCCTTATCATCCTCATAATCATCGTCGTTAATGTCGTCGTTATCATCGTCATTATCTACGTTGTTATCGTCAAAATATCATCGATAATATCGTCGTTATTATTGTCATTATCATCTTTTTATCGTCGTTATTATCGGCGTTAATATCGTCTTTATTATCGTCGTTATTATCGTCGTTAATATCGTCGTTATTATTGTCATTATCTTCTTTTTATCGTCGTTATTATCGTCGTTAATATCGTCGTTATTATCGTCGTTAATATCGTCGTTAATATCGTCATTATCATCGTTGTTATCTTCCTTATCATCCTCATAATTATCGTCGTTAATATCGTCGTTATTTTGTCATAATCATCGTCGTTAATGTCGTCGTTATTATCGTCATTATCTACGTTGTTATCGTCATAAATATTATCTTTAATATCGTCGTTATTATTGTCATTATCTTCTTTTTATTGTCTTTATTATCGTCGTTAATATCGTCGTTATTATCGTCGTTAATATCGTCGTTAATATCGTCATTATCATCGTTGTTATCGTCCTTATTATCCTCATAATTATCGTCGTTAATATCGTCGTTATTTTGTCATAATCATCGTCGTTAATGTCGTCGTTATTATCGTCATTATCTACGTTGTTATCGTCATAAATATCATCGATAATATCGTCGTTATTATTGTCATTATCTTCTTGTTATCGTCGTTTTTAACGACGTTATTATCGTCGTTAATATCGTCGTTAATATCGTCATTATAATCGTTGTTATCGTCCTTATTATCCTCATAATTATCGTCGTTAATATCGTCGTTATTTTGTCATAAACATCGTCGCTAATGTCGTCGTTATTATCGTCATAATCATCGTTGTTATCGTCCTTATCATCCTCATAATTATCGTCGTTAATATCATCGTTATTTTGTCATAATCATCGTCGTTAATGTCTTCGTTATTATCGTCATTATCATCGTTGTTATCATCCTTATCATCCTCATAATTATCGTCGTTAATATCGTCGTTATTTTGTCATAATCATCGACGATAATGTCGTCGTTATTATCGTCATTATCTTCGTTGTTATCGTCATAATTATCATCGTTAATATCGTCGTTATTATTGTCATTATCTTCTTTTTATCGTCGTTATTATCGTCGTTAATATCGTCGTTATTATCGTCGTTAATATCGTCATTATCATCGTCGTTATCGTCCTTATCATCCTCATAATCATCGTCGTTAATGTCGTCGTTATCATCGTCATAATCATCGTCGTTAATGTCGTCATTATTATCGTCATTATCTACGTTGTTATCGGCATAAATATCATCGATAATATCGTCGTTATTATTGTCATTATCTTCTTTTTATTGTCTTTATTATCGTCGTTAATATCGTCGTTATTATCGTCGTTAATATCGTCGTTATTATCGTCGTTAATATCGTCGTTAATATCGTCATTATCATCGTTGTTATCGTCCTTATTATCCTCATAATTATCGTCGTTAATATCGTCGTTATTATCGTTATTATCATCGTTGTTATCGTCGTTATTATCCGCATAATTATCGTCGTTAATATCGTCGTTATTATCGTCATTGTCATCGTTGTTATCGTCGTTATTATCCTCATAATTATCGTCGTTATTATCGTCGTTATTTCGTCATTATCATCGTTGTTATCGTCGTTATTATCGTCGTTAATATCGTCATTATCATCGTTGTTATCGTCCTTATTATCCTCATAATTATCGTCGTTAATATCGTCGTTATTATCGTCATTATCATCGTTGTTATCGTCATAAATATCATCGATAATATCGTCGTTATTATTGTCATTATCTTTTTTTTATCGTCGTTATTAACGTCGTTATTATCGTCGTTAATATCGTCGTTAATATCGTCATTATCATCGTTGTTATCGTCCTTATCATCCTCATAATTATCGTCGTTAATATCGTCGTTATTTTGTCATAATCATCGTCGTTAATGTCGTCGTTATTATCGTCATTATCTACGTTGTTATCGTCATAAATATCATCGATAATATCGTCGTTATTATTGTCATTATCTTCTTTTTATTGTCTTTATTATCGTCGTTAATATCGTCGTTATTATCGTCGTTAATATCGTCGTTATTATCGTCGTTAATATCGTCGTTAATATCGTCATTATCATCGTTGTTATCGTCCTTATTATCCTCATAATTATCGTCGTTAATATCGTCGTTATTATCGTTATTATCATCGTTGTTATCGTCGTTATTATCCGCATAATTATCGTCGTTAATATCGTCGTTATTATCGTCATTGTCATCGTTGTTATCGTCGTTATTATCCTCATAATTATCGTCGTTATTATCGTCGTTATTTCGTCATTATCATCGTTGTTATCGTCGTTATTATCGTCGTTAATATCGTCATTATCATCGTTGTTATCGTCCTTATTATCCTCATAATTATAGTCGTTAATATCGTCGTTATTTTGTCACAATCATCGTCGTTAATGTCGTCGTTATTATCGTCATTAACATCGTTGTTATCGTCCTTATCATCCTCATAATTATTATCGTTAATATCGTCGTTATTTTGTCATAAACATCGTCGTTAATGTCGTCGTTATTATCGTCATTATCTACGTTGTTATCGTCATAAATATCATCGATAATATCGTCGTTATTATTGTCATTATCTTCTTTTTATTGTCTTTATTATCGTCGTTAATATCGTCGTTATTATCGTCGTTAATATCGTCGTTATTATCGTCGTTAATATCGTCGTTAATATCGTCATTATCATCGTTGTTATCGTCCTTATTATCCTCATAATTATCGTCGTTAATATCGTCGTTATTATCGTTATTATCATCGTTGTTATCGTCGTTATTATCCGCATAATTATCGTCGTTAATATCGTCGTTATTATCGTCATTGTCATCGTTGTTATCGTCGTTATTATCCTCATAATTATCGTCGTTATTATCGTCGTTATTTCGTCATTATCATCGTTGTTATCGTCGTTATTATCGTCGTTAATATCGTCATTATCATCGTTGTTATCGTCCTTATTATCCTCATAATTATAGTCGTTAATATCGTCGTTATTTTGTCACAATCATCGTCGTTAATGTCGTCGTTATTATCGTCATTAACATCGTTGTTATCGTCCTTATCATCCTCATAATTATTATCGTTAATATCGTCGTTATTTTGTCATAAACATCGTCGTTAATATCGTCGTTAATATCGTCATTATAATCGTTGTTATCGTCCTTATTAATCCACATAATTATCGCTGTTAATGTCGTCGTTATTATCGTCATTATCATCGTTGTTATCGTCCTTATCATCCTCATAATTATCGTCGTTAATATCGTCGTTATTTTGTCATAATCATCGTCGTTAATGTCGTCGTTATTATCGTCATTATCTACGTTGTTATCGTCATAAATATCATCGATAATATCGTCGTTATTATTGTCATTATCTTCTTTTTATTGTCTTTATTATCGTCGTTAATATCGTCGTTATTATCGTCGTTAATATCGTCGTTATTATCGTCGTTAATATCGTCGTTAATATCGTCATTATCATCGTTGTTATCGTCCTTATTATCCTCATAATTATCGTCGTTAATATCGTCGTTATTATCGTTATTATCATCGTTGTTATCGTCGTTATTATCCGCATAATTATCGTCGTTAATATCGTCGTTATTATCGTCATTGTCATCGTTGTTATCGTCGTTATTATCCTCATAATTATCGTCGTTATTATCGTCGTTATTTCGTCATTATCATCGTTGTTATCGTCGTTATTATCGTCGTTAATATCGTCATTATCATCGTTGTTATCATCCTTATTATCCTCATAACTATCGTCGTTAATATCGTCGTTATTTTGTCACAATCATCGTCGTTAATGTCGTCGTTATTATCGTCATTATCATCGTTGTTATCGTCCTTATCATCCTCATAATTATCGTCGTTAATATCGTCGTTATTTTGTCATAATCATCGTCGTTAATGTCGTCGTTATTATCGTCATTATCTACGTTATTATCGTCATAAATATCATCGATAATATCGTCGTTATTATTGTCATTATCTTCTTTTTATCGTCGTTATTAACGTCGTTATTATCGTCGTTAATATCGTCGTTAAAATCGTCATTATCATCGTTGTTATCGTCCTTATCATCCTCATAATTATCGTCGTTAATATCGTCGTTATTTTGTCATAATCATCGTCGTTAATGTCGTCGTTATTATCGTCATTATCATCGTTGTTATCGTCATAAATATCATCGATAATATCGTCGTTATTATTGTCATTATCTTCTTTTTATCATCGTTATTAACGTCGTTATTATCGTCGTTAATATCGTCGTTAATATCGTCATTATCATCGTTGTTATCGTCCTTATCATCCTCATAATTATCGTCGTTAATATCGTCGTTATTTTGTCATAATCATCGTCGTTAATGTCGTCGTTATTATCGTCATTATCTACGTTGTTATCGTCATAAATATCATCGATAATATCGTCGTTATTATTGTCATTATCTTCTTTTTATTGTCTTTATTATCGTCGTTAATATCGTCGTTATTATCGTCGTTAATATCGTCGTTAATATCGTCATTATCATCGTTGTTATCGTCCTTATTATCCGCATAATTATCGTCGTTAATATCGTCGTTATTATCGTCATTGTCATCGTTGTTATCGTCGTTATTATCCTCATAATTATCGTCGTTATTATCGTCGTTATTTCGTCATTATCATCGTTGTTATCGTCGTTATTATCGTCGTTAATATCGTCATTATCATCGTTGTTATTGTCCTTATTATCCTCATAATTATCGTCGTTAATATCGTCGTTATTTTGTCACAATCATCGTCGTTAATGTCGTCGTTATTATCGTCATTATCATCGTTGTTATCGTCCTTATCATCCTCATAATTATCGTCGTTAATATCGTCGTTATTTTGTCATAATCATCGTCGTTAATGTCGTCGTTATTATCGTCATTATCTACGTTATTATCGTCATAAATATCATCGATAATATCGTCGTTATTATTGTCATTATCTTCTTTTTATCGTCGTTATTAACGTCGTTATTATCGTCGTTAATATCGTCGTTAATATCGTCATTATCATCGTTGTTATCGTCCTTATCATCCTCATAATTATCGTCGTTAATATCGTCGTTATTTTGTCATAATCATCGTCGTTAATGTCGTCGTTATTATCGTCATTATCATCGTTGTTATCGTCATAAATATCATCGATAATATCGTCGTTATTATTGTCATTATCTTCTTTTTATCGTCGTTATTAACGTCGTTATTATCGTCGTTAATATCGTCGTTAATATCGTCATTATCATCGTTGTTATCGTCCTTATCATCCTCATAATTATCGTCGTTAATATCGTCGTTATTTTGTCATAATCATCGTCGTTAATGTCGTCGTTATTATCGTCATTATCTACGTTGTTATCGTCATAAATATCATCGATAATATCGTCGTTATTATTGTCATTATCTTCTTTTTATTGTCTTTATTATCGTCGTTAATATCGTCGTTATTATCGTCGTTAATATCGTCGTTAATATCGTCATTATCATCGTTGTTATCGTCCTTATTATCCGCATAATTATCGTCGTTAATATCGTCGTTATTATCGTCATTGTCATCGTTGTTATCGTCGTTATTATCCTCATAATTATCGTCGTTATTATCGTCGTTATTTCGTCATTATCATCGTTGTTATCGTCGTTATTATCGTCGTTAATATCGTCATTATCATCGTTGTTATTGTCCTTATTATCCTCATAATTATCGTCGTTAATATCGTCGTTATTTTGTCACAATCATCGTCGTTAATGTCGTCGTTATTATCGTCATTATCATCGTTGTTATCGTCCTTATCATCCTCATAATTATTATCGTTAATATCGTCGTTATTTTGTCATAAACATCGTCGTTAATATCGTCGATAATATCGTCATTATAATCGTTGTTATCGTCCTTATTAATCCACATAATTATCGCTGTTAATGTCGTCGTTATTATCGTCATTATCATCGTTGTTATCGTCCTTATCATCCTCATAATTATCGTCGTTAATATCGTCGTTATTTTGTCATAATCATTGACGATAATGTCGTCGTTATTATCGTCATTATCTTCGTTGTTATCGTCATAATTATCATCGTTAATATCGTCGTTATTATTGTCATTATCTTCATTTTATCGTCGTTATTATCGTCGTTAATATCGTCGTTAATATCGTCATTATCATCGTTGTTATCGTCCTTATTATCCTCATAATTATCGTCGTTAATATCGTCGTTATTTTGTCACAATCATCGTCGTTAATGTCGTCGTTATTATCGTCATTATCATCGTTGTTATCGTCCTTATCATCCTCATAATTATCGTCGTTAATATCGTCGTTATTTTGTCATAATCATCGTCGTTAATGTCGTCGTTATTATCGTCATTATCTACGTTGTTATCGTCATAAATATTATCGTTAATATCGTCGTTATTATTGTCATTATCTTCTTTTTATTGTCTTAATTATCGTCGTTAATATCGTCGTTATTATCGTCGTTAATATCGTCGTTAATATCGTCATTATCATCGTTGTTATCGTCCTTATTATCCTCATAATTATCGTCGTTAATATCGTCGTTATTATCGTTATTATCATCGTTGTTATCGTCGTTATTATCCGCATAATTATCGTCGTTAATATCGTCGTTATTATCGTCATTGTCATCGTTGTTATCGTCGTTATTATCCTCATAATTATCGTCGTTATTATCGTCGTTATTTCGTCATTATCATCGTTGTTATCGTCGTTATTATCGTCGTTAATATCGTCGTTAATATCGTCATTATCATCGTTGTTATCGTCCTTATTATCCTCATAATTATCGTCGTTAATATCGTCGTTATTTTGTCACAATCATCGTCGTTAATGTCGTCGTTATTATCGTCATTATCATCGTTGTTATCGTCCTTATCATCCTCATAATTATCGTCGTTAATATCGTCGTTATTTTGTCATAATCATCGTCGTTAATGTCGTCGTTATTATCGTCATTATCTACGTTGTTATCGTCATAAATATCATCGATAATATCGTCGTTATTATTGTCATTATCTTCTTTTTATCGTCGTTAATATCGTCGTTATTATCGTCGTTAATATCGTCGTTAATATCGTCATTATCATCGTTGTTATCGTCCTTATCATCCTCATAATTATCGTCGTTAATATCGTCGTTATTTTGTCATAATCATCGTCGTTAATGTCGTCGTTATTATCGTCATTATCTACGTTGTTATCGTCATAAATATTATCTTTAATATCGTCGTTATTATTGTCATTATCTTTTTTTTATTGTCTTTATTATCGTCGTTAATATCGTCGTTATTATCGTCGTTAATATCGTCGTTAATATCGTCATTATCATCGTTGTTATCGTCCTTATTATCCTCATAATTATCGTCGTTATTATCGTCGTTATTTTGTCATAATCATCGTCGTTAATGTCGTCGTTATTATCGTCATTATCTACGTTGTTATCGTCATAAATATCATCGATAATATCGTCGTTATTATTGTCATTATCTTCTTTTTATCGTCGTTATTAACGTCGTTATTATCGTCGTTAATATCGTCGTTAATATCGTCATTATCATCGTTGTTATCGTCCTTATCATCCTCATAATTATCGTCGTTAATATCGTCGTTATTTTGTCATAATCATCGTCGTTAATGTCGTCGTTATTATCGTCATTATCTACGTTGTTATCGTCATAAATATCATCGATAATATCGTCGTTATTATTGTCATTATCTTCTTTTTATCGTCGTTATTATCGTCGTTAATATCGTCGTTATTATCGTCGTTAATATCGTCGTTAATATCGTCATTATCATCGTTGTTATCGTCCTTATCATCCTCATAATTATCGTCGTTAATATCGTCGTTATTTTGTCATAATCATTGACGATAATGTCGTCGTTATTATCGTCATTATCTTCGTTGTTATCGTCATAATTATCATCGTTAATATCGTCGTTATTATTGTCATTATCTTCTTTTTATCGTCGTTATTATCGTCGTTAATATCGTCGTTAATATCGTCATTATCATCGTTGTTATCGTCCTTATTATCCTCATAATTATCGTCGTTAATATCGTCGTTATTTTGTCACAATCATCGTCGTTAATGTCGTCGTTATTATCGTCATTATCATCGTTGTTATCGTCCTTATCATCCTCATAATTATCGTCGTTAATATCGTCGTTATTTTGTCATAATCATCGTCGTTAATGTCGTCGTTATTATCGTCATTATCTACGTTGTTATCGTCATAAATATTATCGTTAATATCGTCGTTATTATTGTCATTATCTTCTTTTTATTGTCTTAATTATCGTCGTTAATATCGTCGTTATTATCGTCGTTAATATCGTCGTTAATATCGTCAATATCATCGTTGTTATCGTCCTTATTATCCTCATAATTATCGTCGTTAATATCGTCGTTATTATCGTTATTATCATCGTTGTTATCGTCGTTATTATCCGCATAATTATCGTCGTTAATATCGTCGTTATTATCGTCATTGTCATCGTTGTTATCGTCGTTATTATCCTCATAATTATCGTCGTTATTATCGTCGTTATTTCGTCATTATCATCGTTGTTATCGTCGTTATTATCGTCGTTAATATCGTCGTTAATATCGTCATTATCATCGTTGTTATCGTCCTTATTATCCTCATAATTATCGTCGTTAATATCGTCGTTATTTTGTCACAATCATCGTCGTTAATGTCGTCGTTATTATCGTCATTATCATCGTTGTTATCGTCCTTATCATCCTCATAATTATCGTCGTTAATATCGTCGTTATTTTGTCATAATCATCGTCGTTAATGTCGTCGTTATTATCGTCATTATCTACGTTGTTATCGTCATAAATATCATCGATAATATCGTCGTTATTATTGTCATTATCTTCTTTTTATCGTCGTTAATATCGTCGTTATTATCGTCGTTAATATCGTCGTTAATATCGTCATTATCATCGTTGTTATCGTCCTTATCATCCTCATAATTATCGTCGTTAATATCGTCGTTATTTTGTCATAATCATCGTCGTTAATGTCGTCGTTATTATCGTCATTATCTACGTTGTTATCGTCATAAATATTATCTTTAATATCGTCGTTATTATTGTCATTATCTTTTTTTTATTGTCTTTATTATCGTCGTTAATATCGTCGTTATTATCGTCGTTAATATCGTCGTTAATATCGTCATTATCATCGTTGTTATCGTCCTTATTATCCTCATAATTATCGTCGTTATTATCGTCGTTATTTTGTCATAATCATCGTCGTTAATGTCGTCGTTATTATCGTCATTATCTACGTTGTTATCGTCATAAATATCATCGATAATATCGTCGTTATTATTGTCATTATCTTCTTTTTATCGTCGTTATTAACGTCGTTATTATCGTCGTTAATATCGTCGTTAATATCGTCATTATCATCGTTGTTATCGTCCTTATCATCCTCATAATTATCGTCGTTAATATCGTCGTTATTTTGTCATAATCATCGTCGTTAATGTCGTCGTTATTATCGTCATTATCTACGTTGTTATCGTCATAAATATCATCGATAATATCGTCGTTATTATTGTCATTATCTTCTTTTTATCGTCGTTATTATCGTCGTTAATATCGTCGTTATTATCGTCGTTAATATCGTCGTTAATATCGTCATTATCATCGTTGTTATCGTCCTTATTATCCTCATAATTATCGTCGTTAATATCGTCGTTATTTTGTCACAATCATCGTCGTTAATGTCGTCGTTATTATCGTCATTATCATCGTTGTTATCGTCCTTATCATCCTCATAATTATCGTCGTTAATATCGTCGTTATTTATCATAATCATCGTCGTTAATGTCGTCGTTATTATCGTCATTATCTACGTTGTTATCGTCATAAATATCATCGATAATATCGTCGTTATTATTGTCATTATCTTCTTTTTATTGTCTTTATTATCGTCGTTAATATCGTCGTTATTATCGTCGTTAATATCGTCGTTATTATCGTCGTTAATATCGTCGTTAATATCGTCATTATCATCGTTGTTATCGTCCTTATTATCCTCATAATTATCGTCGTTAATATCGTCGTTATTATCGTTATTATCATCGTTGTTATCGTCGTTATTATCCGCATAATTATCGTCGTTAATATCGTCGTTATTATCGTCATTGTCATCGTTGTTATCGTCGTTATTATCCTCATAATTATCGTCGTTATTATCGTCGTTATTTCGTCATTATCATCGTTGTTATCGTCGTTATTATCGTCGTTAATATCGTCATTATCATCGTTGTTATCGTCCTTATTATCCTCATAATTATCGTCGTTAATATCGTCGTTATTTTGTCACAATCATCGTCGTTAATGTCGTCGTTATTATCGTCATTATCATCGTTGTTATCGTCCTTATCATCCTCATAATTATTATCGTTAATATCGTCGTTATTTTGTCATAAACATCGTCGTTAATATCGTCGTTAATATCGTCATTATAATCGTTGTTATCGTCCTTATTAATCCACATAATTATCGCTGTAATGTCGTCGTTATTATCGTCATTATCATCGTTGTTATCGTCCTTATCATCCTCATAATTATCGTCGTTAATATCGTCGTTATTTTGTCATAATCATCGTCGTTAATGTCGTCGTTATTATCGTCATTATCTACGTTGTTATCGTCATAAATATCATCGATAATATCGTCGTTATTATTGTCATTATCTTCTTTTTATCGTCGTTATTAACGTCGTTATTATCGTCGTTAATATCGTCGTTACTATCGTCATTATCATCGTTGTTATCGTCCTTATCATCCTCATAATTATCGTCGTTAATATCGTCGTTATTTTGTCATAATCATCGTCGTTAATGTCGTCGTTATTATCGTCATTATCTACGTTGTTATCGTCATAAATATCATCGATAATATCGTCGTTATTATTGTCATTATCTTCTTTTTATCGTCGTTTTTAACGTCGTTATTATCGTCGTTAATGTCGTCGTTATTATCGTCATTATCTACGTTGTTATCGTCAAAATATCATCGATAATATCGTCGTTATTATTGTCATTATCTTCTTTTTATCGTCGTTATTATCGTCGTTAATATCGTCTTTATTATCGTCGTTATTATCGTCGTTAATATCGTCGTTATTATTGTCATTATCTTCTTTTTATCGTCGTTATTATCGTCGTTAATATCGTCGTTATTATCGTCGTTAATATCGTCGTTAATATCGTCATTATCATCGTTGTTATCGTCCTTATCATCCTCATAATTATCGTCGTTAATATCGTCGTTATTTTGTCATAATCATCGTCGTTAATGTCGTCGTTATTATCGTCATTATCTACGTTGTTATCGTCATAAATATTATCTTTAATATCGTCGTTATTATTGTCATTATCTTCTTTTTATTGTCTTTATTATCGTCGTTAATATCGTCGTTATTATCGTCGTTAATATCGTCGTTAATATCGTCATTATCATCGTTGTTATCGTCCTTATTATCCTCATAATTATCGTCGTTAATATCGTCGTTATTTTGTCATAATCATCGTCGTTAATGTCGTCGTTATTATCGTCATTATCTACGTTGTTATCGTCATAAATATCATCGATAATATCGTCGTTATTATTGTCATTATCTTCTTTTTATCGTCGTTATTAACGTCGTTATTATCGTCGTTAATATCGTCGTTAATATCGTCATTATCATCGTTGTTATCGTCCTTATCATCCTCATAATTATCGTCGTTAATATCGTCGTTATTTTGTCATAATCATCGTCGTTAATGTCGTCGTTATTATCGTCATTATCTACGTTGTTATCGTCATAAATATCATCGATAATATCGTCGTTATTATTGTCATTATCTTCTTTTTATCGTCGTTTTTAACGTCGTTATTATCGTCGTTAATATCGTCGTTAATATCGTCATTATAATCGTTGTTATCGTCCTTATTATACTCATAATTATCGTCGTTAATATCGTCGTTATTTTGTCATAAACATCGTCGCTAATGTCGTCGTTATTATCGTCATTATCATCGTTGTTATCGTCCTTATCATCCTCATAATTATCGTCGTTAATATCGTCGTTATTTTGTCATAATCATCGTCGTTAATGTCGTCGTTATTATCGTCATTATCATCGTTGTTATCGTCCTTTTTATCCTCATAATTATCGTCGTTAATATCGTCGTTATTTTGTCACAATCATCGTCGTTAATGTCGTCGTTATTATCGTCATTATCATCGTTGTTATCGTCCTTATCATCCTCATAATTATCGTCGTTAATATCGTCGTTATTTTGTCATAATCATCGTCGTTAATGTCGTCGTTATTATCGTCATTATCATCGTTGTTATCATCCTTATCATCCTCATAATTATCGTCGTTAATATCGTCGTTATTTTGTCATAATCATTGACGATAATGTCGTCGTTATTATCGTCATTATCTTCGTTGTTATCGTCATAATTATCATCGTTAATATCGTCGTTATTATTGTCATTATCTTCTTTTTATCGTCGTTATTATCGTCGTTAATATCGTCGTTATTATCGTCGTTAATATCGTCGTTAATATCGTCATTATCATCGTTGTTATCGTCCTTATTATCCTCATAATTATCGTCGTTAATATCGTCGTTATTTTGTCACAATCATCGTCGTTAATGTCGTCGTTATTATCGTCATTATCATCGTTGTTATCGTCCTTATCATCCTCATAATTATCGTCGTTAATATCGTCGTTATTTTGTCATAATCATCGTCGTTAATGTCGTCGTTATTATCGTCATTATCTACGTTGTTATCGTCATAAATATCATCGATAATATCGTCGTTATTATTGTCATTATCTTCTTTTTATTGTCTTTATTATCGTCGTTAATATCGTCGTTATTATCGTCGTTAATATCGTCGTTATTATCGTCGTTAATATCGTCGTTAATATCGTCATTATCATCGTTGTTATCGTCCTTATTATCCTCATAATTATCGTCGTTAATATCGTCGTTATTATCGTTATTATCATCGTTGTTATCGTCGTTATTATCCGCATAATTATCGTCGTTAATATCGTCGTTATTATCGTCATTGTCATCGTTGTTATCGTCGTTATTATCCTCATAATTATCGTCGTTATTATCGTCGTTATTTCGTCATTATCATCGTTGTTATCGTCGTTATTATCGTCGTTAATATCGTCATTATCATCGTTGTTATCGTCCTTATTATCCTCATAATTATCGTCGTTAATATCGTCGTTATTTTGTCACAATCATCGTCGTTAATGTCGTCGTTATTATCGTCATTATCATCGTTGTTATCGTCCTTATCATCCTCATAATTATTATCGTTAATATCGTCGTTATTTTGTCATAAACATCGTCGTTAATATCGTCGTTAATATCGTCATTATAATCGTTGTTATCGTCCTTATTAATCCACATAATTATCGCTGTAATGTCGTCGTTATTATCGTCATTATCATCGTTGTTATCGTCCTTATCATCCTCATAATTATCGTCGTTAATATCGTCGTTATTTTGTCATAATCATCGTCGTTAATGTCGACGTTATTATCGTCATTATCTACGTTGTTATCGTCATAAATATCATCGATAATATCGTCGTTATTATTGTCATTATCTTCTTTTTATTGTCTTTATTATCGTCGTTAATATCGTCGTTATTATCGTCGTTAATATCGTCGTTATTATCGTCGTTAATATCGTCGTTAATATCGTCATTATCATCGTTGTTATCGTCCTTATTATCCTCATAATTATCGTCGTTAATATCGTCGTTATTATCGTTATTATCATCGTTGTTATCGTCGTTATTATCCGCATAATTATCGTCGTTAATATCGTCGTTATTATCGTCATTGTCATCGTTGTTATCGTCGTTATTATCCTCATAATTATCGTCGTTATTATCGTCGTTATTTCGTCATTATCATCGTTGTTATCGTCGTTATTATCGTCGTTAATATCGTCGTTAATATCGTCATTATCATCGTTGTTATCGTCCTTATTATCCTCATAATTATCGTCGTTAATATCGTCGTTATTATCGTTATTATCATCGTTGTTATCGTCGTTATTATCCGCATAATTATCGTCGTTAATATCGTCGTTATTATCGTCATTGTCATCGTTGTTATCGTCGTTATTATCCTCATAATTATCGTCGTTATTATCGTCGTTATTTCGTCATTATCATCGTTGTTATCGTCGTTATTATCGTCGTTAATATCGTCGTTAATATCGTCATTATCATCGTTGTTATCGTCCTTATTATCCTCATAATTATCGTCGTTAATATCGTCGTTATTTTGTCACAATCATCGTCGTTAATGTCGTCGTTATTATCGTCATTATCATCGTTGTTATCGTCCTTATCATCCTCATAATTATCGTCGTTAATATCGTCGTTATTTTGTCATAATCATCGTCGTTAATGTCGTCGTTATTATCGTCATTATCTACGTTGTTATCGTCATAAATATCATCGATAATATCGTCGTTATTATTGTCATTATCTTCTTTTTATCGTCGTTATTAACGTCGTTATTATCGTCGTTAATATCGTCGTTAATATCGTCATTATCATC
The DNA here is from genome assembly GCA_911387685.1 of Dolichovespula media. Taxonomy (NCBI): domain Eukaryota; kingdom Metazoa; phylum Arthropoda; class Insecta; order Hymenoptera; family Vespidae; genus Dolichovespula; species Dolichovespula media. The sequence continues at coordinate 54,253 of CAJVQJ010000058.1, forward strand.
GTTGTTATCGTCCTTATCATCCTCATAATTATCGTCGTTAATATCGTCGTTATTTTGTCATAATCATCGTCGTTAATGTCGTCGTTATTATCGTCATTATCTACGTTGTTATCGTCATAAATATCATCGATAATATCGTCGTTATTATTGTCATTATCTTCTTTTTATCGTCGTTTTTAACGTCGTTATTATCGTCGTTAATGTCGTCGTTATTATCGTCATTATCTACGTTGTTATCGTCAAAATATCATCGATAATATCGTCGTTATTATTGTCATTATCTTCTTTTTATCGTCGTTATTATCGTCGTTAATATCGTCTTTATTATCGTCGTTATTATCGTCGTTAATATCGTCGTTATTATTGTCATTATCTTCTTTTTATCGTCGTTATTATCGTCGTTAATATCGTCGTTAATATCGTCGTTAATATCGTCGTTAATATCGTCATTATCATCGTTGTTATCGTCCTTATCATCCTCATAATTATCGTCGTTAATATCGTCGTTATTTTGTCATAATCATCGTCGTTAATGTCGTCGTTATTATCGTCATTATCTACGTTGTTATCGTCATAAATATTATCTTTAATATCGTCGTTATTATTGTCATTATCTTCTTTTTATTGTCTTTATTATCGTCGTTAATATCGTCATTATTATTGTCGTTAATATCGTCGTTAATATCGTCATTATCATCGTTGTTATCGTCCTTATTATCCTCATAATTATCGTCGTTAATATCGTCGTTATTTTGTCATAATCATCGTCGTTAATGTCGTCGTTATTATCGTCATTATCTACGTTGTTATCGTCATAAATATCATCGATAATATCGTCGTTATTATTGTCATTATCTTCTTTTTATCGTCGTTTTTAACGTCGTTATTATCGTCGTTAATGTCGTCGTTATTATCGTCATTATCTACGTTGTTATCGTCAAAATATCATCGATAATATCGTCGTTATTATTGTCATTATCTTCTTTTTATCGTCGTTATTATCGTCGTTAATATCGTCTTTATTATCGTCGTTATTATCGTCGTTAATATCGTCGTTATTATTGTCATTATCTTCTTTTTATCGTCGTTATTATCGTCGTTAATATCGTCGTTATTATCGTCGTTAATATCGTCGTTAATATCGTCATTATCATCGTTGTTATCGTCCTTATCATCCTCATAATTATCGTCGTTAATATCGTCGTTATTTTGTCATAATCATCGTCGTTAATGTCGTCGTTATTATCGACATTATCTACGTTGTTATCGTCATAAATATTATCTTTAATATCGTCGTTATTATTGTCATTATCTTCTTTTTATTGTCTTTATTATCGTCGTTAATATCGTCGTTATTATCGTCGTTAATATCGTCGTTAATATCGTCATTATCATCGTTGTTATCGTCCTTATTATCCTCATAATTATCGTCGTTAATATCGTCGTTATTTTGTCATAATCATCGTCGTTAATGTCGTCGTTATTATCGTCATTATCTACGTTGTTATCGTCATAAATATCATCGATAATATCGTCGTTATTATTGTCATTATCTTCTTTTTATCGTCGTTATTAACGTCGTTATTATCGTCGTTAATATCGTCGTTAATATCGTCATTATCATCGTTGTTATCGTCCTTATCATCCTCATAATTATCGTCGTTAATATCGTCGTTATTTTGTCATAATCATCGTCGTTAATGTCGTCGTTATTATCGTCATTATCTACGTTGTTATCGTCATAAATATCATCGATAATATCGTCGTTATTATTGTCATTATCTTCTTTTTATCGTCGTTTTTAACGTCGTTATTATCGTCGTTAATATCGTCGTTAATATCGTCATTATAATCGTTGTTATCGTCCTTATTATACTCATAATTATCGTCGTTAATATCGTCGTTATTTTGTCATAAACATCGTCGCTAATGTCGTCGTTATTATCGTCATTATCATCGTTGTTATCGTCCTTATCATCCTCATAATTATCGTCGTTAATATCGTCGTTATTTTGTCATAATCATCGTCGTTAATGTAGTCGTTATTATCGTCATTATCATCGTTGTTATCGTCCTTATTATCCTCATAATTATCGTCGTTAATATCGTCGTTATTTAGTCACAATCATCGTCGTTAATGTCGTCGTTATTATCGTCATTATCATCGTTGTTATCGTCCTTATCATCCTCATAATTATCGTCGTTAATATCGTCGTTATTTTGTCATAATCATCGTCGTTAATGTCGTCGTTATTATCGTCATTATCATCGTTGTTATCATCCTTATCATCCTCATAATTATCGTCGTTAATATCGTCGTTATTTTGTCATAATCATTGACGATAATGTCGTCGTTATTATCGTCATTATCTTCGTTGCTATCGTCATAATTATCATCGTTAATATCGTCGTTATTATTGTCATTATCTTCTTTTTATCGTCGTTATTATCGTCGTTAATATCGTCGTTATTATCCGCATAATTATCGTCGTTAATATCGTCGTTATTATCGTCATTGTCATCGTTGTTATCGTCGTTATTATCCTCATAATTATCGTCGTTATTATCGTCGTTATTTCGTCATTATCATCGTTGTTATCGTCGTTATTATCGTCGTTAATATCGTCGTTAATATCGTCATTATCATCGTTGTTATCGTCCTTATTATCCTCATAATTATCGTCGTTAATATCGTCGTTATTATCGTTATTATCATCGTTGTTATCGTCGTTATTATCCGCATAATTATCGTCGTTAATATCGTCGTTATTATCGTCATTGTCATCGTTGTTATCGTCGTTATTATCCTCATAATTATCGTCGTTATTATCGTCGTTATTTCGTCATTATCATCGTTGTTATCGTCGTTATTATCGTCGTTAATATCGTCGTTAATATCGTCATTATCATCGTTGTTATCGTCCTTATTATCCTCATAATTATCGTCGTTAATATCGTCGTTATTTTGTCACAATCATCGTCGTTAATGTCGTCGTTATTATCGTCATTATCATCGTTGTTATCGTCCTTATCATCCTCATAATTATCGTCGTTAATATCGTCGTTATTTTGTCATAATCATCGTCGTTAATGTCGTCGTTATTATCGTCATTATCTACGTTGTTATCGTCATAAATATCATCGATAATATCGTCGTTATTATTGTCATTATCTTCTTTTTATTGTCTTTATTATCGTCGTTAATATCGTCGTTATTATCGTCGTTAATATCGTCGTTATTATCGTCGTTAATATCGTCGTTAATATCGTCATTATCATCGTTGTTATCGTCCTTATTATCCTCATAATTATCGTCGTTAATATCGTCGTTATTATCGTTATTATCATCGTTGTTATCGTCGTTATTATCCGCATAATTATCGTCGTTAATATCGTCGTTATTATCGTCATTGTCATCGTTGTTATCGTCGTTATTATCCTCATAATTATCGTCGTTATTATCGTCGTTATTTCGTCATTATCATCGTTGTTATCGTCGTTATTATCGTCGTTAATATCGTCATTATCATCGTTGTTATCGTCCTTATTATCCTCATAATTATCGTCGTTAATATCGTCGTTATTTTGTCACAATCATCGTCGTTAATGTCGTCGTTATTATCGTCATTATCATCGTTGTTATCGTCCTTATCATCCTCATAATTATCGTCGTTAATATCGTCGTTATTTTGTCATAATCATCGTCGTTAATGTCGTCGTTATTATCGTCATTATCTACGTTGTTATCGTCATAAATATTATCGTTAATATCGTCGTTATTATTGTCATTATCTTCTTTTTATTGTCTTTAATATCGTCGTTAATATCGTCGTTATTATCGTCGTTAATATCGTCGTTAATATCGTCATTATCATCGTTGTTATCGTCCTTATTATCCTCATAATTATCGTCGTTAATATCGTCGTTATTTTGTCATAATCATCGTCGTTAATGTCGTCGTTATTATCGTCATTATCTACGTTGTTATCGTCATAAATATCATCGATAATATCGTCGTTATTATTGTCATTATCTTCTTTTTATCGTCGTTATTAACGTCGTTATTATCGTCGTTAATATCGTCGTTAATATCGTCATTATCATCGTTGTTATCGTCCTTATCATCCTCATAATTATCGTCGTTAATATCGTCGTTATTTTGTCATAATCATCGTCGTTAATGTCGTCGTTATTATAGTCATTATCTACGTTGTTATCGTCATAAATATCATCGATAATATCGTCGTTATTATTGTCATTATCTTCTTTTTATTGTCTTTATTATCGTCGTTAATATCGTCGTTATTATCGTCGTTAATATCGTCGTTATTATCGTCGTTAATATCGTCGTTAATATCGTCATTATCATCGTTGTTATCGTCCTTATTATCCTCATAATTATCGTCGTTAATATCGTCGTTATTATCGTTATTATCATCGTTGTTATCGTCGTTATTATCCGCATAATTATCGTGGTTAATATCGTCGTTATTATCGTCATTGTCATCGTTGTTATCGTCGTTATTATCCTCATAATTATCGTCGTTATTATCGTCGTTATTTCGTCATTATCATCGTTGTTATCGTCGTTATTATCGTCGTTAATATCGTCATTATCATCGTTGTTATCGTCCTTATTATCCTCATAATTATCGTCGTTAATATCGTCGTTATTTTGTCACAATCATCGTCGTTAATGTCGTCGTTATTATGGTCATTATCATCGTTGTTATCGTCCTTATCATCCTCATAATTATCGTCGTTAATATCGTCGTTATTTTGTCATAATCATCGTCGTTAATGTCGTCGTTATTATCGTCATTATCATCGTTATTATCGTCCTTATCATCCTCATAATTATCGTCGTTAATATCGTCGTTATTTTGTCATAATCATTGTCGTTAATGTCGTCGTTATTATCGTCATTATCTTCGTTGTTATCGTCATAATTATCATCGTTAATATCGTCGTTATTATTGTCATTATCTTCTTTTTATCGTCGTTATTATCGTCGTTAATATCGTCTTTATTATCGTCATTATTATCGTCGTTAATATCGTCGTTAATATCGTCATTATCATCGTTGTTATCGTCCTTATCATCCTCTTAATTGTCGTCGTTAATATCGTCGTTATTTTGTCATAATCATCGTCGTTAATATCGTCGTTAATATCGTCATTATCATCTTTGTTATCGTCCTTATTATCCTCATAATTATCGTCGTTAATATCGTCATTATTTTGTCATAATCATCGTCGTTAATGTCGTCGTTATTATCGTCATTATCATCGTTGTTATCGTCCTTATCATCCTCATAATTATCGTCGTTAATATCGTCGTTATTTTGTCATAATCATCGTCGTTAATGTCGTCGTTATTATCGTCATCATCTACATTGTTATCGTCCTTATCATCCTCATAATTATCGTCGTTAATATCGTCGTTATTTTGTCATAATCATCGTCGTTAATGTCGTCGTTATTATCGTCATTATCATCGTTGTTATCGTCCTTATTATCCTCATAATTATCGTCGTTAATATCGTCGTTATTTAGTCATAATCATCGTCGTTAATGTCGTCGTTATTATCGTCATTATCATCGTTGTTATCGTCCTTATCATCCTCATAATTATCGTCGTTAATATCGTCGTTATTTTGTCATAATCATCGTCGTTAATGTCGTCGTTATTATCGTCATTATCTACGTTGTTATCGTCATAAATATCATCGTTAATATCGTCGTTATTATTGTCATTATCTTCTTTTTATCGTCGTTATTATCGTCGTTAATATCGTCGTTATTATCGTCGTTATTATCGTCGTCAATATCGTCGTTATTATCGTCGTTATTATCGTCGTTATTATCGCCGTTAATATCGTCATTAATATCGTCATTATCATCGTTGTTATCGTCCTTATTATCCTCATAATTATCGTCGTTAATATCGTCGTTATTTTGTCATAATCATCGTCGTTAATGTCGTCGTTATTATCGTCATTATCATCGTTGTTATCGTCCTTATTATCCTCATAATTATCGTCGTTAATATCGTCGTTATTTTGTCACAATCATCGTCGTTAATGTCGTCGTTATTATCGTCATTATCATCGTTGTTATCGTCCTTATCATCCTCATAATTATCGTCGTTAATATCGTCGTTATTTTGTCATAATCATCGTCGTTAATGTCGTCGTTATTATCGTCATTATCTACGTTGTTATCGTCATAAATATCATCGATAATATCGTCGTTATTATTGTCATTATCTTCTTTTTATCGTCGTTATTAACGTCGTTATTATCGTCGTTAATATCGTCGTTAATATCGTCATTATCATCGTTGTTATCGTCCTTATCATCCTCATAATTATCGTCGTTAATATCGTCGTTATTTTGTCATAATCATCGTCGTTAATGTCGTCGTTATTATCGTCATTATCATCGTTGTTATCGTCATAAATATCATCGATAATATCGTCGTTATTATTGTCATTATCTTCTTTTTATTGTCTTTATTATCGTCGTTAATATCGTCGTTATTATCGTCGTTAATATCGTCGTTATTATCGTCGTTAATATCGTCGTTAATATCGTCATTATCATCGTTGTTATCGTCCTTATTATCCTCATAATGGTCGTCGTTAATATCGTCGTTATTATCGTTATTATCATCGTTGTTATCGTCGTTATTATCCGCATAATTATCGTCGTTAATATCGTCGTTATTATCGTCATTGTCATCGTTGTTATCGTCGTTATTATCCTCATAATTATCGTCGTTATTATCGTCGTTATTTCGTCATTATCATCGTTGTTATCGTCGTTATTATCGTCGTTAATATCGTCATTATCATCGTTGTTATTGTCCTTATTATCCTCATAATTATCGTCGTTAATATCGTCGTTATTTTGTCACAATCATCGTCGTTAATGTCGTCGTTATTATCGTCATTGTCATCGTTGTTATCGTCCTTATCATCCTCATAATTATTATCGTTAATATCGTCGTTATTTTGTCATAAACATCGTCGTTAATATCGTCGTTAATATAGTCATTATAATCGTTGTTATCGTCCTTATTAATCCACATAATTATCGCTGTTAATGTCGTCGTTATTATCGTCATTATCATCGTTGTTATCGTCCTTATCATCCTCATAATTATCGTCGTTAATATCGTCGTTATTTTGTCATAATCATCGTCGTTAATGTCGTCGTTATTATCGTCATTATCTACGTTGTTATCGTCATAAATATCATCGATAATATCGTCGTTATTATTGTCATTATCTTCTTTTTATTGTCTTTATTATCGTCGTTAATATCGTCGTTATTATCGTCGTTAATATCGTCGTTATTATCGTCGTTAATATCGTCGTTAATATCGTCATTATCATCGTTGTTATCGTCCTTATTATCCTCATAATTATCGTCGTTAATATCGTCGTTATTATCGTTATTATCATCGTTGTTATCGTCGTTATTATCCGCATAATTATCGTCGTTAATATCGTCGTTATTATCGTCATTGTCATCGTTGTTATCGTCGTTATTATCCTCATAATTATCGTCGTTATTATCGTCGTTATTTCGTCATTATCATCGTTGTTATCGTCGTTATTATCGTCGTTAATATCGTCATTATCATCGTTGTTATCGTCCTTATTATCCTCATAATTATCGTCGTTAATATCGTCGTTATTTTGTCACAATCATCGTCGTTAATGTCGTCGTTATTATCGTCATTATCATCGTTGTTATCGTCCTTATCATCCTCATAATTATCGTCGTTAATATCGTCGTTATTTTGTCATAATCATCGTCGTTAATGTCGTCGTTATTATCGTCATTATCATCGTTGTTATCGTCATAAATATCATCGATAATATCGTCGTTATTATTGTCATTATCTTCTTTTTATCGTCGTTATTAACGTCGTTATTATCGTCGTTAATATCGTCGTTAATATCGTCATTATCATCGTTGTTATCGTCCTTATCATCCTCATAATCATCGTCGTTAATGTCGTCGTTATTATCGTCATTATCTACGTTGTTATCGTCATAAATATCATCGATAATATCGTCGTTATTATTGTCATTATCTTCTTTTTATCGTCGTTATTAACGTCGTTATTATCGTCGTTAATATCGTCGTTAATATCGTCATTATCATCGTTGTTATCGTCCTTATCATCCTCATAATTATCGTCGTTAATATCGTCGTTATTTTGTCATAATCATCGTCGTTAATATCGTCGTTAATATCGTCATTATCATCGTTGTTATCGTCCTTATTATCCTCATAATTATCGTCGTTAATATCGTCGTTATTATCGTTATTATCATCGTTGTTATCGTCGTTATTATCCGCATAATTATCGTCGTTAATATCGTCGTTATTATCGTCATTGTCATCATTGTTATCGTCGTTATTATCCTCATAATTATCGTCGTTATTATCGTCGTTATTTCGTCATTATCATCGTTGTTATCGTCGTTATTATCGTCGTTAATATCGTCATTATCATCGTTTTTATCGTCCTTATTATCCTCATAATTATCGTCGTTAATATCGTCGTTATTTTGTCACAATCATCGTCGTTAATGTCGTCGTTATTATCGTCATTATCATCGTTGTTATCGTCCTTATCATCCTCATAATTATTATCGTTAATATCGTCGTTATTTTGTCATAAACATCGTCGTTAATATCGTCGTTAATATCGTCATTATAATCGTTGTTATCGTCCTTATTAATCCACATAATTATCGCTGTAATGTCGTCGTTATTATCGTCATTATCATCGTTGTTATCGTCCTTATCATCCTCATAATTATCGTCGTTAATATCGTCGTTATTTTGTCATAATCATCGTCGTTAATGTCGTCGTTATTATCGTCATTATCTACGTTGTTATCGTCATAAATATCATCGATAATATCGTCGTTATTATTGTCATTATCTTCTTTTTCTTGTCTTTATTATCGTCGTTAATATCGTCGTTATTATCGTCGTTAATATCGTCGTTATTATCGTCGTTAATATCGTCGTTAATATCGTCATTATCATCGTTGTTATCGTCCTTATTATCCTCATAATTATCGTCGTTAATATCGTCGTTATTATCGTTATTATCATCGTTGTTATCGTCGTTATTATCCGCATAATTATCGTCGTTAATTTCGTCGTTATTATCGTCATTATCATCGTTGTTATCGTCCTTATCATCCTCATAATTATTATCGTTAATATCGTCGTTATTTTGTCATAAACATCGTCGTTAATATCGTCGTTAATATCGTCATTATAATCGTTGTTATCGTCCTTATTAATCCACATAATTATCGCTGTAATGTCGTCGTTATTATCGTCATTATCATCGTTGTTATCGTCCTTATCATCCTCATAATTATCGTCGTTAATATCGTCGTTATTTTGTCATAATCATCGTCGTTAATGTCGTCGTTATTATCGTCATTATCTACGTTGTTATCGTCATAAATATCATCGATAATATCGTCGTTATTATTGTCATTATCTTCTTTTTCTTGTCTTTATTATCGTCGTTAATATCGTCGTTATTATCGTCGTTAATATCGTCGTTATTATCGTCGTTAATATCGTCGTTAATATCGTCATTATCATCGTTGTTATCGTCCTTATTATCCTCATAATTATCGTCGTTAATATCGTCGTTATTATCGTTATTATCATCGTTGTTATCGTCGTTATTATCCGCATAATTATCGTCGTTAATTTCGTCGTTATTATCGTCATTGTCATCGTTGTTATCTTCGTTATTATCCTCATAATTATCGTCGTTATTATCGTCGTTATTTCGTCATTATCATCGTTGTTATCGTCGTTATTATCGTCGTTAATATCGTCGTTAATATCGTCATTATCATCGTTGTTATCGTCCTTATTATCCTCATAATTATCGTCGTTAATATCGTCGTTATTTTGTCACAATCATCGTCGTTAATGTCGTCGTTATTATCGTCATTATCATCGTTGTTATCGTCCTTATCATCCTCATAATTATCGTCGTTAATTGCGTCGTTATTTTGTCATAATCATCGTCGTTAATGTCGTCGTTATTATCGTCATTATCTACGTTGTTATCGTCATAAATATCATCGATAATATCGTCGTTATTATTGTCATTATCTTCTTTTTATCGTCGTTTTTAACGTCGTTATTATCGTCGTTAATGTCGTCGTTATTATCGTCATTATCTACGTTGTTATCGTCAAAATATCATCGATAATATCGTCGTTATTATTGTCATTATCTTATTTTTATCGTCGTTATTATCGTCGTTAATATCGTCTTTATTATCGTCGTTATTATCGTCGTTAATATCGTCGTTATTATTGTCATTATCTTCTTTTTATCGTCGTTATTATCGTCGTTAATATCGTCGTTATTATCGTCGTTAATATCGTCGTTAATATCGTCATTATCATCGTTGTTATCGTCCTTATCATCCTCATAATTATCGTCGTTATTTTGTCATAATCATCGTCGTTAATGTCGTCGTTATTATCGTCATTATCTACGTTGTTATCGTCATAAATATTATCTTTAATATCGTCGTTATTATTGTCATTATCTTCTTTTTATTGTCTTTATTATCGTCGTTAATATCGTCGTTATTATCGTCGTTAATATCGTCGTTAATATCGTCATTATCATCGTTGTTATCGTCCTTATTATCCTCATAATTATCGTCGTTAATATCGTCTTTATTTTGTCATAATCATCGTCGTTAATGTCGTCGTTATTATCGTCATTATCTACGTTGTTATCGTCATAAATATCATCGATAATATCGTCGTTATTATTGTCATTATCTTCTTTTTATCGTCGTTATTAACGTCGTTATTATCGTCGTTAATATCGTCGTTAATATCGTCATTATCATCGTTGTTATCGTCCTTATCATCCTCATAATTATCGTCGTTAATATCGTCGTTATTTTGTCATAATCATCGTCGTTAATGTCGTCGTTATTATCGTCATTATCTACGTTGTTATCGTCATAAATATCATCGATAATATCGTCGTTATTATTGTCATTATCTTCTTTTTATCGTCGTTTTTAACGTCGTTATTATCGTCGTTAATATCGTCGTTAATTTCGTCATTATAATCGTTGTTATCGTCCTTATTATACTCATAATTATCGTCGTTAATATCGTCGTTATTTTGTCATAAACATCGTCGCTAATGTCGTCGTTATTATCGTCATTATCATCGTTGTTATCGTCCTTATCATCCTCATAATTATCGTCGTTAATATCGTCGTTATTTTGTCATAATCATCGTCGTTAATGTCGTCGTTATTATCGTCATTATCATCGTTGTTATCGTCCTTATTATCCTCATAATTATCGTCGTTAATATCGTCGTTATTTTGTCACAATCATCGTCGTTAATGTCGTCGTTATTATCGTCATTATCATCGTTGTTATCGTCCTTATCATCCTCATAATTATCGTCGTTAATATCGTCGTTATTTTGTCATAATCATCGTCGTTAATGTCGTCGTTATTATCGTCATTATCATCGTTGTTATCATCCTTATCATCCTCATAATTATCGTCGTTAATATCGTCGTTATTTTGTCATAATCATTGACGATAATGTCGTCGTTATTATCGTCATTATCTTCGTTGTTATCGTCATAATTATCATCGTTAATATCATCGTTATTATTGTCATTATCTTCTTCTTATCGTCGTTATTATCGTCGTTAATATCGTCGTTATTATCGTCGTTAATATCGTCGTTAATATCGTCATTATCATCGTTGTTATCGTCCTTATTATCCTCATAATTATCGTCGTTAATATCGTCGTTATTTTGTCACAATCATCGTCGTTAATGTCGTCGTTATTATCGTCATTATCATCGTTGTTATCGTCCTTATCATCCTCATAATTATCGTCGTTAATATCGTCGTTATTTTGTCATAATCATCGTCGTTAATGTCGTTGTTATTATCGTCATTATCTACGTTGTTATCGTCATAAATATTATCGTTAATATCGTCGTTATTATTGTCATTATCTTCTTTTTATTGTCTTTATTATCGTCGTTAATATCGTCGTTATTATCGTCGTTAATATCGTCGTTAATATCGTCATTATCATCGTTGTTATCGTCCTTATTATCCTCATAATTATAGTCGTTAATATCGTCGTTATTTTGTCATAATCATCGTCGTTAATGTCGTCGTTATTATCGTCATTATCTACGTTGTTATCGTCATAAATATCATCGATAATATCGTCGTTATTATTGTCATTATCTTCTTTTTATCGTCGTTATTAACGTCGTTATTATCGTCGTTAATATCGTCGTTAATATCGTCATTATCATCGTTGTTATCGTCCTTATCATCCTCATAATTATCGTCGTTAATATCGTCGTTATTTTGTCATAATCATCGTCGTTAATGTCGTCGTTATTATCGTCATTATCTACGTTGTTATCGTCATAAATATATCGATAATATCGTCGTTATTATTGTCATTATCTTCTTTTTATTGTCTTTATTATCGTCGTTAATATCGTCGTTATTATCGTCGTTAATATCGTCGTTATTATCGTCGTTAATATCGTCGTTAATATCGTCATTATCATCGTTGTTATCGTCCTTATTATCCTCATAATTATCGTCGTTAATATCGTCGTTATTATCGTTATTATCATTGTTGTTATCGTCGTTATTATCCGCATAATTATCGTCGTTAATATCGTCGTTATTATCGTCATTGTCATCGTTGTTAGCGTCGTTATTATCCTCATAATTATCGTCGTTATTATCGTCGTTATTTCGTCATTATCATCGTTGTTATCGTCGTTATTATCGTCGTTATTATCGTCATTATCATCGTTGTTATCGTCCTTATTATCCTCATAATTATCGTCGTTAATATCGTCGTTATTTTGTCACAATCATCGTCGTTAATGTCGTCGTTATTATCGTCATTATCATCGTTGTTATCGTCCTTATCATCCTCATAATTATCGTCGTTAATATCGTCGTTATTTTGTCATAATCATCGTCGTTAATGTCGTCGTTATTATCGTCATTATCATCGTTGTTATCATCCTTATCATCCTCATAATTATCGTCGTTAATATCGTCGTTATTTTGTCATAATCATTGACGATAATGTCGTCGTTATTATCGTCATTATCTTCGTTGTTATCGTCATAATTATCATCGTTAATATCATCGTTATTATTGTCATTATCTTCTTCTTATCGTCGTTATTATCGTCGTTAATATCGTCGTTATTATCGTCGTTAATATCGTCGTTAATATCGTCATTATCATCGTTGTTATCGTCCTTATTATCCTCATAATTATCGTCGTTAATATCGTCGTTATTTTGTCACAATCATCGTCGTTAATGTCGTCGTTATTATCGTCATTATCATCGTTGTTATCGTCCTTATCATCCTCATAATTATCGTCGTTAATATCGTCGTTATTTTGTCATAATCATCGTCGTTAATGTCGTTGTTATTATCGTCATTATCTACGTTGTTATCGTCATAAATATTATCGTTAATATCGTCGTTATTATTGTCATTATCTTCTTTTTATTGTCTTTATTATCGTCGTTAATATCGTCGTTATTATCGTCGTTAATATCGTCGTTAATATCGTCATTATCATCGTTGTTATCGTCCTTAGTATCCTCATAATTATAGTCGTTAATATCGTCGTTATTTTGTCATAATCATCGTCGTTAATGTCGTCGTTATTATCGTCATTATCTACGTTGTTATCGTCATAAATATCATCGATAATATCGTCGTTATTATTGTCATTATCTTCTTTTTATCGTCGTTATTAACGTCGTTATTATCGTCGTTAATATCGTCGTTAATATCGTCATTATCATCGTTGTTATCGTCCTTATCATCCTCATAATTATCGTCGTTAATATCGTCGTTATTTTGTCATAATCATCGTCGTTAATGTCGTCGTTATTATCGTCATTATCTACGTTGTTATCGTCATAAATATATCGATAATATCGTCGTTATTATTGTCATTATCTTCTTTTTATTGTCTTTATTATCGTCGTTAATATCGTCGTTATTATCGTCGTTAATATCGTCGTTATTATCGTCGTTAATATCGTCGTTAATATCGTCATTATCATCGTTGTTATCGTCCTTATTATCCTCATAATTATCGTCGTTAATATCGTCGTTATTATCGTTATTATCATTGTTGTTATCGTCGTTATTATCCGCATAATTATCGTCGTTAATATCGTCGTTATTATCGTCATTGTCATCGTTGTTAGCGTCGTTATTATCCTCATAATTATCGTCGTTATTATCGTCGTTATTTCGTCATTATCATCGTTGTTATCGTCGTTATTATCGTCGTTATTATCGTCATTATCATCGTTGTTATCGTCCTTATTATCCTCATAATTATCGTCGTTAATATCGTCGTTATTTTGTCACAATCATCGTCGTTAATGTCGTCGTTATTATCGTCATTATCATCGTTGTTATCGTCCTTATCATCCTCATAATTATCGTCGTTAATATCGTCGTTATTTTGTCATAATCATCGTCGTTAATGTCGTCGTTATTATCGTCATTATCTACGTTGTTATCGTCATAAATATCATCGATAAAATCGTCGTTATTATTGTCATTATCTTCTTTTTATCGTCGTTATTAACGTCGTTATTATCGTCGTTAATATCGTCGTTAATATCGTCATTATCATCGTTGTTATCGTCCTTATCATCCTCATAATTATCGTCGTTAATATCGTCGTTATTTTGTCAAAATCATCGTCGTTAATGTCGTCGTTATTATCGTCATTATCATCGTTGTTATCGTCATAAATATCATCGATAATATCGTCGTTATTATTGTCATTATCTTCTTTTTATCGTCGTTATTAACGTCGTTATTATCGTCGTTAATATCGTCGTTAATATCGTCATTATCATCGTTGTTATCGTCCTTATCATCCTCATAATTATCGTCGTTAATATCGTCGTTATTTTGTCATAATCATCGTCGTTAATGTCGTCGTTATTATCGTCATTATCTACGTTGTTATCGTCATAAATATCATCGATAATATCGTCGTTATTATTGTCATTATCTTCTTTTTATTGTCTTTATTATCGTCGTTAATATCGTCGTTATTATCGTCGTTAATATCGTCGTTATTATCGTCGTTAATATCGTCGTTAATATCGTCATTATCATCGTTGTTATCGTACTTATTATCCTCATAATTATCGTCGTTAATATCGTCGTTATTATCGTTATTATCATCGTTGTTATCGTCGTTATTATCCGCATAATTATCGTCGTTAATATCGTCGTTATTATCGTCATTGTCATCGTTGTTATCGTCGTTATTATCCTCATAATTATCGTCGTTATTATCGTCGTTATTTCGTCATTATCATCGTTGTTATCGTCGTTATTATCGTCGTTAATATCGTCATTATCATCGTTGTTATTGTCCTTATTATCCTCATAATTATCGTCGTTAATATCGTCGTTATTTTGTCACAATCATCGTCGTTAATGTCGTCGTTATTATCGTCATTATCATCGTTGTTATCGTCCTTATCATCCTCATAATTATTATCGTTAATATCGTCGTTATTTTGTCATAAACATCGTCGTTAATATCGTCGTTAATATCGTCATTATAATCGTTGTTATCGTCCTTATTAATCCACATAATTATCGCTGTAAATGTCGTCGTTATTATCGTCATTATCATCGTTGTTATCGTCCTTATCATCCTCATAATTATCGTCGTTAATATCGTCGTTATTTTGTCATAATCATCGTCGTTAATGTCGTCGTTATTATCGTCATTATCTACGTTGTTATCGTCATAAATATCATCGATAATATCGTCGTTATTATTGTCATTATCTTCTTTTTATTGTCTTTATTATCGTCGTTAATATCGTCGTTATTATCGTCGTTAATATCGTCGTTATTATCGTCGTTAATATCGTCGTTAATATCGTCATTATCATCGTTGTTATCGTCCTTATTATCCTCATAATTATCGTCGTTAATATCGTCGTTATTATCGTTATTATCATCGTTGTTATCGTCGTTATTATCCGCATAATTATCGTCGTTAATATCGTCGTTATTATCGTCATTGTCATCGTTGTTATCGTCGTTATTATCCTCATAATTATCGTCGTTATTATCGTCGTTATTTCGTCATTATCATCGTTGTTATCGTCGTTAATATCGTCGTTAATATCGTCATTATCATCGTTGTTATCGTCCTTATTATCCTCATAATTATCGTCGTTAATATCGTCGTTATTTTGTCACAATCATCGTCGTTAATGTCGTCGTTATTATCGTCATTATCATCGTTGTTATCGTCCTTATCATCCTCATAATTATCGTCGTTAATATCGTCGTTATTTTGTCATAATCATCGTCGTTAATGTCGTCGTTATTATCGTCATTATCATCGTTGTTATCGTCATAAATATCATCGATAATATCGTCGTTATTATTGTCATTATCTTCTTTTTATCGTCGTTATTAACGTCGTTATTATCGTCGTTAATATCGTCGTTAATATCGTCATTATCATCGTTGTTATCGTCCTTATCATCCTCATAATCATCGTCGTTAATGTCGTCGTTATTATCGTCATTATCTACGTTGTTATCGTCATAAATATCATCGATAATATCGTCGTTATTATTGTCATTATCTTCTTTTTATCGTCGTTATTAACGTCGTTATTATCGTCGTTAATATCGTCGTTAATATCGTCATTATCATCGTTGTTATCGTCCTTATCATCCTCATAATTATCGTCGTTAATATCGTCGTTATTTTGTCATAATCATCGTCGTTAATGTCGTCGTTATTATCGTCATTATCATCGTTGTTATCGTCCTTATCATCCTCATAATTATCGTCGTTAATATCGTCGTTATTTTGTCATAATCATCGTCGTTAATGTCGTCGTTATTATCGTCATTATCATCGTTGTTATCGTCCTTATCATCCTCATAATTATCGTCGTTAATATCGTCGTTATTTTGTCATAATCATCGTCGTTAATGTCGTCGTTAATGTCGTCGTTATTATCGTCATAAATATCATCGATAATATCGTCGTTATTATTGTCATTATCTTCTTTTTATCGTCGTTATTAACGTCGTTATTATCGTCGTTAATATCGTCGTTAATATCGTCATTATCATCGTTGTTATCGTCCTTATCATCCTCATAATTATCGTCGTTAATATCGTCGTTATTTTGTCATAATCATCGTCGTTAATGTCGTCGTTATTATCGTCATTATCTACGTTGTTATCGTCATAAATATCATCGATAATATCGTCGTTATTATTGTCATTATCTTCTTTTTATTGTCTTTATTATCGTCGTTAATATCGTCGTTATTATCGTCGTTAATATCGTCGTTAATATCGTCATTATCATCGTTGTTATCGTCCTTATTATCCTCATAATTATCGTCGTTAATATCGTCGTTATTTTGTCACAATCATCGTCGTTAATGTCGTCGTTATTATCGTCATTATCATCGTTGTTATCGTCCTTATCATCCTCATAATTATCGTCGTTAATATCGTCGTTATTTTGTCATAATCATCGTCGTTAATGTCGTCGTTATTATCGTCATTATCTACGTTGTTATCGTCATAAATATCATCGATAATATCGTCGTTATTATTGTCATTAACTTCTTTTTATCGTCGTTATTAACGTCGTTATTATCGTCGTTAATATCGTCGTTAATATCGTCATTATCATCGTTGTTATCGTCCTTATCATCCTCATAATTATCGTCGTTAATATCGTCGTTATTTTGTCATAATCATCGTCGTTAATGTCGTCGTTATTATCGTCATTATCTACGTTGTTATCGTCATAAATATCATCGATAATATCGTCGTTATTATTGTCATTATCTTCTTTTTATCGTCGTTTTTAACGTCGTTATTATCGTCGTTAATGTCGTCGTTATTATCGTCATTATCTACGTTGTTATCGTCATAAATATCATCGATAATATCGTCGTTATTATTGTCATTATCTTCTTTTTATCGTCGTTATTAACGTCGTTATTATCGTCGTTAATATCGTCGTTAATATCGTCATTATCATCGTTGTTATCGTCCTTATCATCCTCATAATTATCGTCGTTAATATCGTCGTTATTTTGTCATAATCATCGTCGTTAATGTCGTCGTTATTATCGTCATTATCTACGTTGTTATCGTCATAAATATCATCGATAATATCGTCGTTATTATTGTCATTATCTTCTTTTTATTGTCTTTATTATCGTCGTTAATATCGTCGTTATTATCGTCGTTAATATCGTCGTTATTATCGTCGTTAATATCGTCGTTAATATCGTCATTATCATCGTTGTTATCGTCCTTATTATCCTCATAATTATCGTCGTTAATATCGTCGTTATTATCGTTATTATCATCGTTGTTATCGTCGTTATTATCCGCATAATTATCGTCGTTAATATCGTCGTTATTATCGTCATTGTCATCGTTGTTATCGTCGTTATTATCCTCATAATTATCGTCGTTATTATCGTCGTTATTTCGTCATTATCATCGTTGTTATCGTCGTTATTATCGTCGTTAATATCGTCATTATCATCGTTGTTATCGTCCTTATTATCCTCATAATTATCGTCGTTAATATCGTCGTTATTTTGTCACAATCATCGTCGTTAATGTCGTCGTTATTATCGTCATTATCATCGTTGTTATCGTCCTTATCATCCTCATAATTATCGTCGTTAATATCGTCGTTATTTTGTCATAATCATCGTCGTTAATGTCGTCGTTATTATCGTCATTATCTACGTTGTTATCGTCATAAATATCATCGATAATATCGTCGTTATTATTGTCATTATCTTCTTTTTATCGTCGTTATTAACGTCGTTATTATCGTCGTTAATATCGTCGTTAATATCGTCATTATCATCGTTGTTATCGTCCTTATCATCCTCATAATTATCGTCGTTAATATCGTCGTTATTTTGTCATAATCATCGTCGTTAATGTCGTCGTTATTATCGTCATTATCATCGTTGTTATCGTCATAAATATCATCGATAATATCGTCGTTATTATTGTCATTATCTTCTTTTTATCGTCGTTATTAACGTCGTTATTATCGTCGTTAATATCGTCGTTAATATCGTCATTATCATCGTTGTTATCGTCCTTATCATCCTCATAATTATCGTCGTTAATATCGTCGTTATTTTGTCATAATCATCGTCGTTAATGTCGTCGTTATTATCGTCATTATCTACGTTGTTATCGTCATAAATATCATCGATAATATCGTCGTTATTATTGTCATTATCTTCTTTTTATTGTCTTTATTATCGTCGTTAATATCGTCGTTATTATCGTCGTTAATATCGTCGTTATTATCGACGTTAATATCGTCGTTAATATCGTCATTATCATCGTTGTTATCGTCCTTATTATCCTCATAATTATCGTCGTTAATATCGTCGTTATTATCGTTATTATCATCGTTGTTATCGTCGTTATTATCCGCATAATTATCGTCGTTAATATCGTCGTTATTATCGTCATTGTCATCGTTGTTATCGTCGTTATTATCCTCATAATTATCGTCGTTATTATCGTCGTTATTTCGTCATTATCATCGTTGTTATCGTCGTTATTATCGTCGTTAATATCGTCATTATCATCGTTGTTATTGTCCTTATTATCCTAATAATTATCGTCGTTAATATCGTCGTTATTTTGTCACAATCATCGTCGTTAATGTCGTCGTTATTATCGTCATTATCATCCTCATAATTATTATCGTTAATATCGTCGTTATTTTGTCATAAACATCGTCGTTAATATCGTCGTTAATATCGTCATTATAATCGTTGTTATCGTCCTTATTAATCCACATAATTATCGCTGTTAATGTCGTCGTTATTATCGTCATTATCATCGTTGTTATCGTCCTTATCATCCTCATAATTATCGTCGTTAATATCGTCGTTATTTTGTCATAATCATCGTCGTTAATGTCGTCGTTATTATCGTCATTATCTACGTTGTTATCGTCATAAATATCATCGATAATATCGTCGTTATTATTGTCATTATCTTCTTTTTATTGTCTTTATTATCGTCGTTAATATCGTCGTTATTATCGTCGTTAATATCGTCGTTATTATCGTCGTTAATATCGTCGTTAATATCGTCATTATCATCGTTGTTATCGTCCTTATTATCCTCATAATTATCGTCGTTAATATCGTCGTTATTATCGTTATTATCATCGTTGTTATCGTCGTTATTATCCGCATAATTATCGTCGTTAATATCGTCGTTATTATCGTCATTGTCATCGTTGTTATCGTCGTTATTATCCTCATAATTATCGTCGTTATTATCGTCGTTATTTCGTCATTATCATCGTTGTTATCGTCGTTATTATCGTCGTTAATATCGTCGTTAATATCGTCATTATCATCGTTGTTATCGTCCTTATCATCCTCATAATTATCGTCGTTAATATCGTCGTTATTTTGTCACAATCATCGTCGTTAATGTCGTCGTTATTATCGTCATTATCATCGTTGTTATCGTCCTTATCATCCTCATAATTATCGTCGTTAATATCGTCGTTATTTTGTCATAATCATCGTCGTTATTTTGTCATAATCATCGTCGTTAATGTCGTCGTTATTATCGTCATTATCTACGTTGTTATCGTCATAAATATCATCGATAATATCGTCGTTATTATTGTCATTATCTTCTTTTTATCGTCGTTATTAACGTCGTTATTATCGTCGTTAATATCGTCGTTAATATCGTCATAATCATCGTTGTTATCGTCCTTATCATCCTCATAATTATCGTCGTTAATATCGTCGTTATTTTGTCATAATCATCGTCGTTAATGTCGTCGTTATTATCGTGATTATCATCGTTGTTATCGTCATAAATATCATCGATAATATCGTCGTTATTATTGCCATTATCTTCTTTTTATCGTCGTTATTAACGTCGTTATTATCGTCGTTAATATCGTCGTTAATATCGTCATTATCATCGTTGTTATCGTCCTTATTATCCTCATTGTTATCGTCGTTAATATCGTCGTTATTTTGTCATAAACATCGTCGCTAATGTCGTCGTTATTATCGTCATTATCATCGTTGTTATCGTCCTTATCATCCTCATAATTATCGTCGTTAATATCGTCGTTATTTTGTCATAAACATCGTCGCTAATGTCGTCGTTATTATCGTCATTATCATCGTTGTTATCGTCCTTATCATCCTCATAATTATCGTCGTTACTATCGTCGTTATTTTGTCATAATCATCGTCGTTAATGTCGTCGTTATTATCGTCATTATCATCGTTGTTATCGTCCTTATTATCCTCATAATTATCGTCGTTAATATCGTCGTTATTTTGTCATAAACATCGTCGCTAATGTCGTTGTTATTATCGTCATTATCATCGTTGTTATCGTCCTTATCATCCTCTTAATTATCGTCGTTAATATCGTCGTTATTTTGTCATAATCATCGTCGTTAATGTCGTCGTTATTATCGTCATTATCATCGTTGTTATCATCCTTATCATCCTTATAATTATCGTCGTTAATATCGTCGTTATTTTGTCATAATCATCGACGATAATGTCGTCGTTATTATCGTCATTATCTTCGTTGTTATCGTCATAATTATCATCGTTAATATCGTCGTTATTATTGTCATTATCTTCTTTTTATCGACGTTATTATCGTCGTTAATATCGTCGTTATTATCGTCGTTAATATCGTCATTATCATCGTTGTTATCGTCCTTATTATCCTCATAATTATCGTCGTTAATATCGTCGTTATTTTGTCACAATCATCGTCGTTAATGTCGTCGTTATTATCGTCATTATCATCGTTGTTATCGTCCTTATCATCCTCATAATTATCGTCGTTAATATCGTCGTTATTTTGTCATAATCATCGTCGTTAATGTCGTCGTTATTATCGTCATTATCTACGCTGTTATCGTCATAAATATTATCTTTAATATCGTCGTTATTATTGTCATTATCTTCTCTTTATTGTCTTTATTATCGTCGTTAATATTGTCGTTATTATTGTCGTTAATATCGACGTTAATATCGTCATTATCATCGTTGTCATCGTCCTTATTATCCTCATAATTATCGTCGTTAATATCGTCGTTATTTTGTCATAATCATCGTCGTTAATGTCGTCGTTATTATCGTCATTATCTACGTTGTTATCGTCATAAATATCATCGATAATATCGTCGTTATTATTGTCATTATCTTCTTTTTATCGTCGTTATTAACGTCGTTATTATCGTCGTTAATATCGTCGTTAATATCGTCATTATCATCGTTCTCATCGTCCTTATCATCCTCATAATTATCGTCGTTAATATCGTCGTTATTTTGTCATAATCATCGTCGTTAATGTCGTCGTTATTATCTTCATTATCTACGTTGTTATCGTTATAAATATTATCTTTAATATCGTCGTTATTATTGTCATTATCTTCTTTTTATCGTCGTTATTATCGTCGTTAATATCGTCGTTATTATCGTCGTTAATATCGTCATTATCATCGTTGTTTTCGTCCTTATCATCCTCATAATTATCGTCGTTAATATCGTCGTTATTTTGTCATAATCATCGTCGTTAATGTCGTCGTTATTATCGTCATTATCTACGTTGTTATCGTCATAAATATCATCGATAATATCGTCGTTATTATTGTCTTTATCTTCTTTTTATTGTCTTTATTATCGTCGTTAATATCGTCGTTATTATCGTCGTTAATATCGTCGTTATTATCGTCGTTAATATCGTCGTTAATATCGTCATTATCATCGTTGTTATCGTCCTTATTATCCTCATAATTATCGTCGTTAATATCGTCGTTATTATCGTTATTATCATCGTTGTTATCGTCGTTATTATCCGCATAATTATCGTCGTTAATATCGTCGTTATTATCGTCATTGTCATCGTTGTTATCGTCGTTATTATCCTCATAATTATCGTCGTTATTATCGTCGTTATTTCGTCATTATCATCGTTGTTATCGTCGTTATTATCGTCGTTAATATCGTCATTATCATCGTTGTTATTGTCCTTATTATCCTCATAATTATCGTCGTTAATATCGTCGTTATTTTGTCACAATCATCGTCGTTAATGTCGTCGTTATTATCGTCATTATCATCGTTGTTATCGTCCTTATCATCCTCATAATTATTATCGTTAATATCGTCGTTATTTTGTCATAAACATCGTCGTTAATATCGTCGTTAATATCGTCATTATAATCGTTGTTATCGTCCTTATTAATCCACATAATTATCGCTGTTAATGTCGTCGTTATTATCGTCATTATCATCGTTGTTATCGTCCTTATCATCCTCATAATTATCGTCGT
This sequence comes from Dolichovespula media, assembly GCA_911387685.1. Lineage (NCBI taxonomy): Eukaryota > Metazoa > Arthropoda > Insecta > Hymenoptera > Vespidae > Dolichovespula > Dolichovespula media. The sequence continues at coordinate 77,801 of CAJVQJ010000058.1, forward strand.
TAATATCGTCGTTATTTTGTCATAATCATCGTCGTTAATGTCGTCGTTATTATCGTCATTATCTACGTTGTTATCGTCATAAATATCATCGATAATATCGTCGTTATTATTGTCATTATCTTCTTTTTATCGTCGTTATTAACGTCGTTATTATCGTCGTTAATATCGTCGTTAATATCGTCATTATCATCGTTGTTATCGTCCTTATCATCCTCATAATTATCGTCGTTAATATCGTCGTTATTTTGTCATAATCATCGTCGTTAATGTCGTCGTTATTATCGTCATTATCTACGTTGTTATCGTCATAAATATCATCGATAATATCGTCGTTATTATTGTCATTATCTTCTTTTTATCGTCGTTTTTAACGTCGTTATTATCGTCGTTAATATCGTCGTTAATATCGTCATTATCATCGTTGTTATCGTCCTTATCATCCTCATAATTATCGTCGTTAATATCGTCGTTAATTTGTCATAATCATCGTCGTTAATGTCGTCGTTATTATCGTCATTATCTACGTTGTTATCTTCATAAATATCATCGATAATATCGTCGTTATTATTGTCATTATCTTCTTTTTATTGTCTTTATTATCGTCGTTAATATCGTCGTTATTACTGTCGTTAATATCGTCGTTATTATCGTCGTTAATATCGTCGTTAATATCGTCATTATCATCGTTGTTATCGTCCTTATTATCCTCATAATTATCGTCGTTAATATCGTCGTTATTATCGTTATTATCATCGTTGTTATCGTCGTTATTATCCGCATAATTATCGTCGTTAATATCGTCGTTATTATCGTCATTGTCATCGTTGTTATCGTCGTTATTATCCTCATAATTATCGTCGTTATTATCGTCGTTATTTCGTCATTATCATCGTTATTATCGTCGTTAATATCGTCGTTAATATCGTCATAATCATCGTTGTTATCGTCCTTATCATCCTCATAATTATCGTCGTTAATATCGTCGTTATTTTGTCATAATCATCGTCGTTAATGTCGTCGTTATTATCGTGATTATCATCGTTGTTATCGTCATAAATATCATCGATAATATCGTCGTTATTATTGTCATTATCTTCTTTTTATCGTCGTTATTAACGTCGTTATTATCGTCGTTAATATCGTCGTTAATATCGTCATTATCATCGTTGTTATCGTCCTTATTATCCTCATAGTTATCGTCGTTAATATCGTCGTTATTTTGTCATAAACATCGTCGCTAATGTCGTCGTTATTATCGTCATTATCATCGTTGTTATCGTCCTTATCATCCTCATAATTATCGTCGTTAATATCGTCGTTATTTTGTCATAATCATTGTCGTTAATGTCGTTGTTATTATCGTCATTATCTTCGTTGTTATCGTCCTTATCATCCTCATAATTATCGTCGTTAATATCGTCGTTATTTTGTCATAATCATCGTCGTTAATGTCGTCGGTATTATCGTCATTATCATCGTTGTTATCATCCTTATCATCCTCATAATTATCGTCGTTAATATCGTCGTTATTTTGTCATAATCATCGACGATAATGTCGTCGTTATTATCGTCATTATCTACGTTGTTATCGTCATAAATATTATCTTTAATATCGTCGTTATTATTGTCATTATCTTCTTTTTATTGTCTTTATTATCGTCGTTAATATCGTCGTTATTATCGTCGTTAATATCGTCGTTAATATCGTCATTATCATCGTTGTTATCGTCCTTATCATCCTCATACTTATCGTCGTTAATATCGTCGTTATTTTGTCATAATCATCGTCGTTAATGTCGTCGTTATTATCGTCATTATCTACGTTGTTATCGTCATAAATATCATCGATAATATAGTCGTTATTATTGTAATTATCTTCTTTTTATCGTCGTTTTTAACGTCGTTATTATCGTCGTTAATATCGTCGTTAATATCGTCATTATAATCGTTGTTATCGTCCTTATTATCCTCATAATTATCGTCGTTAATATCGTCGTTATTTTGTCATAAACATCGTCGCTAATGTCGTTGTTATTATCGTCATTATCATCGTTGTTATCGTCCTTATCATCCTCTTAATTATCGTCGTTAATATCGTCGTTATTTTGTCATAATCATCGTCGTTAATGTCGTCGTTATTATCGTCATTATCATCGTTGTTATCATCCTTATCATCCTCATAATTATCGTCGTTAATATCGTAGTTATTTTGTCATAATCATCGACGATAATGTCGTCGTTATTATCGTCATTATCTTCGTTGTTATCGTCATAATTATCATCGTTATTATTGTCATTATCTTCTTTTTATCGACGTTATTATCGTCGTTAATATCGTCGTTATTATCGTCGTTAATATCGTCATTATCATCGTTGTTATCGTCCTTATTATCCTCATAATTATCGTCGTTAATATCGTCGTTATTTTGTCCCAATCATCCACGTTAATGTCGTCGTTATTATCGTCATTATCATCGTTGTTATCGTCCTTATCATCCTCATAATTATCGTCGTTAATATCGTCGTTATTTTGTCATAATCATCGTCGTTAATGTCGTCGTTATTATCGTCATTATCTACGTTGTTATCGTCATAAATATTATCTTTAATATCGTCGTTATTATTGTCATTATCTTCTCTTTATTGTCTTTATTATCGTCGTTAATATTGTCGTTATTATCGTCGTTATTATCGTCGTTAATATCGTCATTATCATCGTTGTTATTGTCCTTATTATCCTCATAATTATCGTCGTTAATATCGTCGTTATTTTGTCACAATCATCGTCGTTAATGTCGTCGTTATTATCGTCATTATCATCGTTGTTATCGTCCTTATCATCCTCATAATTATTATCGTTAATATCGTCGTTATTTTGTCATAAACATCGTCGTTAATATCGTCGTTAATATCGTCATTATAATCGTTGTTATCGTCCTTATTAATCCACATAATTATCGCTGTTAATGTCGTCGTTATTATCGTCATTATCATCGTTGTTATCGTCCTTATCATCCTCATAATTATCGTCGTTAATATCGTCGTTATTTTGTCATAATCATCGTCGTTAATGTCGTCGTTATTATCGTCATTATCTACGTTGTTATCGTCATAAATATCATCGATAATATCGTCGTTATTATTGTCATTATCTTCTTTTTATCGTCGTTATTAACGTCGTTATTATCGTCGTTAATATCGTCGTTAATATCGTCATTATCATCGTTGTTATCGTCCTTATCATCCTCATAATTATCGTCGTTAATATCGTCGTTATTTTGTCATAATCATCGTCGTTAATGTCGTCGTTATTATCGTCATTATCTACGTTGTTATCGTCATAAATATCATCGATAATATCGTCGTTATTATTGTCATTATCTTCTTTTTATCGTCGTTTTTAACGTCGTTATTATCGTCGTTAATATCGTCGTTAAAATCGTCATTATCATCGTTGTTATCGTCCTTATCATCCTCATAATTATCGTCGTTAATATCGTCGTTAATTTGTCATAATCATCGTCGTTAATGTCGTCGTTATTATCGTCATTATCTACGTTGTTATCTTCATTAATATCATCGATAATATCGTCGTTATTATTGTCATTATCTTCTTTTTATTGTCTTTATTATCGTCGTTAATATCGTCGTTATTATCGTCCTTAATATCGTCGTTATTATCGTCGTTAATATCGTCGTTAATATCGTCATTATCATCGTTGTTATCGTCCTTATTATCCTCATAATTATCGTCGTTAATATCGTCGTTATTATCGTTATTATCATCGTTGTTATCGTCGTTATTATCCGCATAATTATCGTCGTTAATATCGTCGTTATTATCGTCATTGTCATCGTTGTTATCGTCGTTATTATCCTCATAATTATCGTCGTTATTATCGTCGTTATTTCGTCATTATCATCGTTATTATCGTCGTTAATATCGTCGTTAATATCGTCATAATCATCGTTGTTATCGTCCTTATCATCCTCATAATTATCGTCGTTAATATCGTCGTTATTTTGTCATAATCATCGTCGTTAATGTCGTCGTTATTATCGTGATTATCATCGTTGTTATCGTCATAAATATCATCGATAATATCGTCGTTATTATTGTCATTATCTTCTTTTTATCGTCGTTATTAACGTCGTTATTATCGTCGTTAATATCGTCGTTAATATCGTCATTATCATCGTTGTTATCGTCCTTATTATCCTCATAGTTATCGTCGTTAATATCGTCGTTATTTTGTCATAAACATCGTCGCTAATGTCGTCGTTATTATCGTCATTATCATCGTTGTTATCGTCCTTATCATCCTCATAATTATCGTCGTTAATATCGTCGTTATTTTGTCATAATCATTGTCGTTAATGTCGTCGTTATTATCGTCATTATCTTCGTTGTTATCGTCCTTATCATCCTCATAATTATCGTCGTTAATATCGTCGTTATTTTGTCATAATCATCGTCGTTAATGTCGTCGGTATTATCGTCATTATCATCGTTGTTATCATCCTTATCATCCTCATAATTATCGTCGTTAATATCGTCGTTATTTTGTCATAATCATCGACGATAATGTCGTCGTTATTATCGTCATTATCTACGTTGTTATCGTCATAAATATTATCTTTAATATCGTCGTTATTATTGTCATTATCTTCTTTTTATTGTCTTTATTATCGTCGTTAATATCGTCGTTATTATCGTCGTTAATATCGTCATTAATATCGTCATTATCATCGTTGTTATCGTCCTTATCATCCTCATAATTATCGTCGTTAATATCGTCGTTATTTTGTCATAATCATCGTCGTTAATGTCGTCGTTATTATCGTCATTATCTACGTTGTTATCGTCATAAATATCATCGATAATATAGTCGTTATTATTGTCATTATCTTCTTTTTATCGTCGTTTTTAACGTCGTTATTATCGTCGTTAATATCGTCGTTAATATCGTCATTATAATCGTTGTTATCGTCCTTATTATCCTCATAATTATCGTCGTTAATATCGTCGTTATTTTGTCATAAACATCGTCGCTAATGTCGTTGTTATTATCGTCATTATCATCGTTGTTATCGTCCTTATCATCCTCTTAATTATCGTCGTTAATATCGTCGTTATTTTGTCATAATCATCGTCGTTAATGTCGTCGTTATTATCGTCATTATCATCGTTGTTATCATCCTTATCATCCTCATAATTATCGTCGTTAATATCGTCGTTATTTTGTCATAATCATCGACGATAATGTCGTCGTTAATATCGTCATTATCTTCGTTGTTATCGTCATAATTATCATCGTTATTATTGTCATTATCTTCTTTTTATCGACGTTATTATCGTCGTTAATATCGTCGTTATTATCGTCGTTAATATCGTCATTATCATCGTTGTTATCGTCCTTATTATCCTCATAATTATCGTCGTTAATATCGTCGTTATTTTGTCCCAATCATCCACGTTAATGTCGTCGTTATTATCGTCATTATCATCGTTGTTATCGTCCTTATCATCCTCATAATTATCGTCGTTAATATCGTCGTTATTTTGTCATAATCATCGTCGTTAATGTCGTCGTTATTATCGTCATTATCTACGTTGTTATCGTCATAAATATTATCTTTAATATCGTCGTTATTATTGTCATTATCTTCTCTTTATTGTCTTTATTATCGTCGTTAATATTGTCGTTATTATCGTCGTTATTATCGTCGTTAATATCGTCATTATCATCGTTGTTATTGTCCTTATTATCCTCATAATTATCGTCGTTAATATCGTCGTTATTTTGTCACAATCATCGTCGTTAATGTCGTCGTTATTATCGTCATTATCATCGTTGTTATCGTCCTTATCATCCTCATAATTATTATCGTTAATATCGTCGTTATTTTGTCATAAACATCGTCGTTAATATCGTCGTTAATATCGTCATTATAATCGTTGTTATCGTCCTTATTAATCCACATAATTATCGCTGTTAATGTCGTCGTTATTATCGTCATTATCATCGTTGTTATCGTCCTTATCATCCTCATAATTATCGTCGTTAATATCGTCGTTATTTTGTCATAATCATCGTCGTTAATGTCGTCGTTATTATCGTCATTATCTACGTTGTTATCGTCATAAATATCATCGATAATATCGTCGTTATTATTGTCATTATCTTCTTTTTATCGTCGTTATTAACGTCGTTATTATCGTCGTTAATATCGTCGTTAATATCGTCATTATCATCGTTGTTATCGTCCTTATCATCCTCATAATTATCGTCGTTAATATCGTCGTTATTTTGTCATAATCATCGTCGTTAATGTCGTCGTTATTATCGTCATTATCTACGTTGTTATCGTCATAAATATTATCTTTAATATCGTCGTTATTATTGTCATTATCTTCTCTTTATTGTCTTTATTATCGTCGTTAATATTGTCGTTATTATCGTCGTTATTATCGTCGTTAATATCGTCATTATCATCGTTGTTATTGTCCTTATTATCCTCATAATTATCGTCGTTAATATCGTCGTTATTTTGTCACAATCATCGTCGTTAATGTCGTCGTTATTATCGTCATTATCATCGTTGTTATCGTCCTTATCATCCTCATAATTATTATCGTTAATATCGTCGTTATTTTGTCATAAACATCGTCGTTAATATCGTCGTTAATATCGTCATTATAATCGTTGTTATCGTCCTTATTAATCCACATAATTATCGCTGTTAATGTCGTCGTTATTATCGTCATTATCATCGTTGTTATCGTCCTTATCATCCTCATAATTATCGTCGTTAATATCGTCGTTATTTTGTCATAATCATCGTCGTTAATGTCGTCGGTATTATCGTCATTATCATCGTTGTTATCATCCTTATCATCCTCATAATTATCGTCGTTAATATCGTCGTTATTTTGTCATAATCATCGACGATAATGTCGTCGTTATTATCGTCATTATCTACGTTGTTATCGTCATAAATATTATCTTTAATATCGTCGTTATTATTGTCATTATCTTCTTTTTATTGTCTTTATTATCGTCGTTAATATCGTCGTTATTATCGTCGTTAATATCGTCATTAATATCGTCATTATCATCGTTGTTATCGTCCTTATCATCCTCATAATTATCGTCGTTAATATCGTCGTTATTTTGTCATAATCATCGTCGTTAATGTCGTCGTTATTATCGTCATTATCTACGTTGTTATCGTCATAAATATCATCGATAATATAGTCGTTATTATTGTCATTATCTTCTTTTTATCGTCGTTTTTAACGTCGTTATTATCGTCGTTAATATCGTCGTTAATATCGTCATTATAATCGTTGTTATCGTCCTTATTATCCTCATAATTATCGTCGTTAATATCGTCGTTATTTTGTCATAAACATCGTCGCTAATGTCGTTGTTATTATCGTCATTATCATCGTTGTTATCGTCCTTATCATCCTCTTAATTATCGTCGTTAATATCGTCGTTATTTTGTCATAATCATCGTCGTTAATGTCGTCGTTATTATCGTCATTATCATCGTTGTTATCATCCTTATCATCCTCATAATTATCGTCGTTAATATCGTCGTTATTTTGTCATAATCATCGACGATAATGTCGTCGTTAATATCGTCATTATCTTCGTTGTTATCGTCATAATTATCATCGTTATTATTGTCATTATCTTCTTTTTATCGACGTTATTATCGTCGTTAATATCGTCGTTATTATCGTCGTTAATATCGTCATTATCATCGTTGTTATCGTCCTTATTATCCTCATAATTATCGTCGTTAATATCGTCGTTATTTTGTCCCAATCATCCACGTTAATGTCGTCGTTATTATCGTCATTATCATCGTTGTTATCGTCCTTATCATCCTCATAATTATCGTCGTTAATATCGTCGTTATTTTGTCATAATCATCGTCGTTAATGTCGTCGTTATTATCGTCATTATCTACGTTGTTATCGTCATAAATATTATCTTTAATATCGTCGTTATTATTGTCATTATCTTCTCTTTATTGTCTTTATTATCGTCGTTAATATTGTCGTTATTATCGTCGTTATTATCGTCGTTAATATCGTCATTATCATCGTTGTTATTGTCCTTATTATCCTCATAATTATCGTCGTTAATATCGTCGTTATTTTGTCACAATCATCGTCGTTAATGTCGTCGTTATTATCGTCATTATCATCGTTGTTATCGTCCTTATCATCCTCATAATTATTATCGTTAATATCGTCGTTATTTTGTCATAAACATCGTCGTTAATATCGTCGTTAATATCGTCATTATAATCGTTGTTATCGTCCTTATTAATCCACATAATTATCGCTGTTAATGTCGTCGTTATTATCGTCATTATCATCGTTGTTATCGTCCTTATCATCCTCATAATTATCGTCGTTAATATCGTCGTTATTTTGTCATAATCATCGTCGTTAATGTCGTCGTTATTATCGTCATTATCTACGTTGTTATCGTCATAAATATCATCGATAATATCGTCGTTATTATTGTCATTATCTTCTTTTTATCGTCGTTATTAACGTCGTTATTATCGTCGTTAATATCGTCGTTAATATCGTCATTATCATCGTTGTTATCGTCCTTATCATCCTCATAATTATCGTCGTTAATATCGTCGTTATTTTGTCATAATCATCGTCGTTAATGTCGTCGTTATTATCGTCATTATCTACGTTGTTATCGTCATAAATATTATCTTTAATATCGTCGTTATTATTGTCATTATCTTCTCTTTATTGTCTTTATTATCGTCGTTAATATTGTCGTTATTATCGTCGTTATTATCGTCGTTAATATCGTCATTATCATCGTTGTTATTGTCCTTATTATCCTCATAATTATCGTCGTTAATATCGTCGTTATTTTGTCACAATCATCGTCGTTAATGTCGTCGTTATTATCGTCATTATCATCGTTGTTATCGTCCTTATCATCCTCATAATTATTATCGTTAATATCGTCGTTATTTTGTCATAAACATCGTCGTTAATATCGTCGTTAATATCGTCATTATAATCGTTGTTATCGTCCTTATTAATCCACATAATTATCGCTGTTAATGTCGTCGTTATTATCGTCATTATCATCGTTGTTATCGTCCTTATCATCCTCATAATTATCGTCGTTAATATCGTCGTTATTTTGTCATAATCATCGTCGTTAATGTCGTCGTTATTATCGTCATTATCTACGTTGTTATCGTCATAAATATCATCGATAATATCGTCGTTATTATTGTCATTATCTTCTTTTTATCGTCGTTATTAACGTCGTTATTATCGTCGTTAATATCGTCGTTAATATCGTCATTATCATCGTTGTTATCGTCCTTATCATCCTCATAATTATCGTCGTTAATATCGTCGTTATTTTGTCATAATCATCGTCGTTAATGTCGTCGTTATTATCGTCATTATCTACGTTGTTATCGTCATAATTATCATCGATAATATCGTCGTTATTATTGTCATTATCTTCTTTTTATCGTCGTTTTTAACGTCGTTATTATCGTCGTTAATATCGTCGTTAATATCGTCATTATCATCGTTGTTATCGTCCTTATCATCCTCATAATTATCGTCGTTAATATCGTCGTTATTTTGTCATAATCATCGTCGTTAATGTCGTCGTTATTATCGTCATTATCTACGTTGTTATCGTCATAAATATCATCGATAATATAGTCGTTATTATTGTCATTATCTTCTTTTTATCGTCGTTTTTAACGTCGTTATTATCGTCGTTAATATCGTCGTTAATATCGTCATTATAATCGTTGTTATCGTCCTTATTATCCTCATAATTATCGTCGTTAATATCGTCGTTATTTTGTCATAAACATCGTCGCTAATGTCGTTGTTATTATCGTCATTATCATCGTTGTTATCGTCCTTATCATCCTCTTAATTATCGTCGTTAATATCGTCGTTATTTTGTCATAATCATCGTCGTTAATGTCGTCGTTATTATCGTCATTATCATCGTTGTTATCATCCTTATCATCCTCATAATTATCGTCGTTAATATCGTCGTTATTTTGTCATAATCATCGACGATAATGTCGTCGTTATTATCGTCATTATCTTCGTTGTTATCGTCATAATTATCATCGTTAATATCGTCGTTATTATTGTCATTATCTTCTTTTTATCGACGTTATTATCGTCGTTAATATCGTCGTTATTATCGTCGTTAATATCGTCATTATCATCGTTGTTATCGTCCTTATTATCCTCATAATTATCGTCGTTAATATCGTCGTTATTTTGTCACAATCATCGTCGTTAATGTCGTCGTTATTATCGTCATTATCATCGTTGTTATCGTCCTTATCATCCTCATAATTATCGTCGTTAATATCGTCGTTATTTTGTCATAATCATCGTCGTTAATGTCGTCGTTGTTATCGTCATTATCTACGTTGTTATCGTCATAAATATTATCTTTAATATCGTCGTTATTATTGTCATTATCTTCTCTTTATTGTCTTTATTATCGTCGTTAATATTGTCGTTATTATCGTCGTTAATATCGTCGTTAATATCGTCATTATCATCGTTGTTATCGTCCTTATTATCCTCATAATTATCGTCGTTAATATCGTCGTTATTTTGTCATAATCATCGTCGTTAATGTCGTCGTTATTATCGTCATTATCTACGTTGTTATCGTCATAAATATCATCGATAATATCGTCGTTATTATTGTCATTATCTTCTTTTTATCGTCGTTATTAACGTCGTTATTATCGTCGTTAATATCGTCGTTAATATCGTCATTATCATCGTTGTTATCGTCCTTATCATCCTCATAATTATCGTCGTTAATATCGTCGTTATTTTGTCACAATCATCGTCGTTAATGTCGTCGTTATTATCGTCATTATCATCGTTGTTATCGTCCTTATCATCCTCATAATTATCGTCGTTAATATCGTCGTTATTTTGTCATAATCATCGTCGTTAATGTCGTCGTTATTATCGTCATTATCTACGTTGTTATCGTCATAAATATTATCGTTAATATCGTCGTTATTATTGTCATTATCTTCTTTTTATTGTCTTTATTATCGTCGTTTATATCGTCGTTATTATCGTCGTTAATATCGTCGTTAATATCGTCATTATCATCGTTGTTATCGTCCTTATTATCCTCATAATTATCGTCGTTAATATCGACGTTATTTTGTCATAATCATCGTCGTTAATGTCGTCGTTATTATCGTCATTATCTACGTTGTTATCGTCATAAATATCATCGATAATATCATCGTTATTATTGTCATTATCTTCTTTTTATCGTCGTTATTAACGTCGTTATTATCGTCGTTAATATCGTCGTTAATATCGTCATTATCATCGTTGTTATCGTCCTTATCATCCTCATAATTATCGTCGTTAATATCGTCGTTATTTTGTCATAATCATCGTCGTTAATGTCGTCGTTATTATCGTCATTATCTACGTTGTTATCGTCATAAATATCATCGATAATGTCGCCGTTATTATTGTCATTATCTTTTTTTTATCGTCGTTTTTAACGTCGTTATTATCGTCGTTAATATCGTCGTTAATATCGTCATTATCATCGTTGTTATCGTCCTTATCATCCTCATAATTATCGTCGTTAATATCGTCGTTATTTTGTCATAATCATCGTCGTTAATGTCGTCGTTATTATCGTCATTATCTACGTTGTTATCGTCATAAATATCATCGATAATATCGTCGTTATTATTGTCATTATCTTCTTTTTATTGTCTTTATTATCGTCGTTAATATCGTCGTTATTATCGTCGTTAATATCGTCGTTATTATCGTCGTTAATATCGTCGTTAATATCGTCATTATCATCGTTGTTATCGTCCTTATTATCCTCATAATTATCGTCGTTAATATCGTCGTTATTATCGTTATTATCATCGTTGTTATCGTCGTTATTATCCGCATAATTATCGTCGTTAATATCGTCGTTATTATCGTCATTGTCATCGTTGTTATCGTCGTTATTATCCTCATAATTATCGTCGTTATTATCGTCGTTATTTCGTCATTATCATCGTTGTTATCGTCGTTATTATCGTCGTTAATATCGTCATTATCATCGTTGTTATCGTCCTTATTATCCTCATAATTATCGTCGTTAATATCGTCGTTATTTTGTCACAATCATCGTCGTTAATGTCGTCGTTATTATCGTCATTATCATCGTTGTTATCGTCCTTATCATCCTCATAATTATCGTCGTTAATATCGTCGTTATTTTGTCATAATCATCGTCGTTAATGTCGTCGTTATTATCGTCATTATCTACGTTGTTATCGTCATAAATATCATCGATAATATCGTCGTTATTATTGTCATTATCTTCTTTTTATCGTCGTTATTAACGTCGTTATTATCGTCGTTAATATCGTCGTTAATATCGTCATTATCATCGTTGTTATCGTCCTTATCATCCTCATAATTATCGTCGTTAATATCGTCGTTATTTTGTCATAATCATCGTCGTTAATGTCGTCGTTATTATCGTCATTATCATCGTTGTTATCGTCATAAATATCATCGATTATATCGTCGTTATTATTGTCATTATCTTCTTTTTATCGTCGTTATTAACGTCGTTATTATCGTCGTTAATATCGTCGTTAATATCGTCATTATCATCGTTGTTATCGTCCTTATCATCCTCATAATTATCGTCGTTAATATCGTCGTTATTTTGTCATAATCATCGTCGTTAATGTCGTCGTTATTATCGTCATTATCTACGTTGTTATCGTCATAAATATCATCGATAATATCGTCGTTATTATTGTCATTATCTTCTTTTTATTGTCTTTATTATCGTCGTTAATATCGTCGTTATTATCGTCGTTAATATCGTCGTTATTATCGTCGTTAATATCGTCGTTAATATCGTCATTATCATCGTTGTTATGGTCCTTATTATCCTCATAATTATCGTCGTTAATATCGTCGTTATTTTGTCATAATCATCGTCGTTAATGTCGTCGTTATTATCGTCATTATCATCGTTGTTATCATCCTTATCATCCTCATAATTATCGTCGTTAATATCGTCGTTATTTTGTCATAATCATCGACGATAATGTCGTCGTTATTATCGTCATTATCTACGTTGTTATCGTCATAAATATTATCTTTAATATCGTCGTTATTATTGTCATTATCTTCTTTTTATTGTCTTTATTATCGTCGTTAATATCGTCATTATTATCGTCGTTAATATCGTCGTTAATATCGTCATTATCATCGTTGTTATCGTCCTTATCATCCTCATAATTATCGTCGTTAATATCGTCGTTATTTTGTCATAATCATCGTCGTTAATGTCGTCGTTATTATCGTCATTATCTACGTTGTTATCGTCATAAATATCATCGATAATATTGTCGTTATTATTGTCATTATCTTCTTTTTATCGTCGTTTTTAACGTCGTTATTATCGTCGTTAATATCGTCGTTAATATCGTCATTATCATCGTTGTTATCGTCCTTATTATCCTCATAATTATCGTCGTTAATATCGTCGTTATTTTGTCACAATCATCGTCGTTAATGTCGTCGTTATTATCGTCATTATCATCGTTGTTATCATCCTTATCATCCTCATAATTATCGTCGTTAATATCGTCGTTATTTTGTCATAATCATCGTCGTTAATGTCGTCGTTATTATCGTCATTATCTACGTTGTTATCGTCATAAATATCATCGATAATATCGTCGTTATTATTGTCATTATCTTCTTTTTATCGTCGTTTTTAACGTCGTTATTATCGTCGTTAATATCGTCGTTAATATCGTCATTATCATCGTTGTTATCGTCCTTATCATCCTCATAATTATCGTCGTTAATATCGTCGTTATTTTGTCATAATCATCGTCGTTAATGTCGTCGTTATTATCGTCATTATCTACGTTGTTATCGTCATAAATATCATCGATAATATTGTCGTTATTATTGTCATTATCTTCTTTTTATCGTCGTTTTTAACGTCGTTATTATCGTCGTTAATATCGTCGTTAATATCGTCATTATCATCGTTGTTATCGTCCTTATTATCCTCATAATTATCGTCGTTAATATCGTCGTTATTTTGTCACAATCATCGTCGTTAATGTCGTCGTTATTATCGTCATTATCATCGTTGTTATCATCCTTATCATCCTCATAATTATCGTCGTTAATATCGTCGTTATTTTGTCATAATCATCGTCGTTAATGTCGTCGTTATTATCGTCATTATCATCGTTGTTATCGTCATAAATATCATCGATTATATCGTCGTTATTATTGTCATTATCTTCTTTTTATCGTCGTTATTAACGTCGTTATTATCGTCGTTAATATCGTCGTTAATATCGTCATTATCATCGTTGTTATCTTCCTTATCATCCTCATAATTATCGTCGTTAATATCGTCGTTATTTTGTCATAATCATCGTCGTTAATGTCGTCGTTATTATCGTCATTATCTACGTTGTTATCGTCATAAATATCATTGATAATATCGTCGTTATTATTGTCATTATCTTCTTTTTATTGTCTTTATTATCGTCGTTAATATCGTCGTTATTATCGTCGTTAATATCGTCGTTATTATCGTCGTTAATATCGTCGTTAATATCGTCATTATCATCGTTGTTATCGTCCTTATTATCCTCATAATTATCGTCGTTAATATCGTCGTTATTTTGTCATAATCATCGTCGTTAATGTCGTCGTTATTATCGTCATTATCATCGTTGTTATCATCCTTATCATCCTCATAATTATCGTCGTTAATATCGTCGTTATTTTGTCATAATCATCGACGATAATGTCGTCGTTATTATCGTCATTATCTACGTTGTTATCGTCATAAATATTATCTTTAATATCGTCGTTATTATTGTCATTATCTTCTTTTTATTGTCTTTATTATCGTCGTTAATATCGTCATTATTATCGTCGTTAATATCGTCGTTAATATCGTCATTATCATCGTTGTTATCGTCCTTATCATCCTCATAATTATCGTCGTTAATATCGTCGTTATTTTGTCATAATCATCGTCGTTAATGTCGTCGTTATTATCGTCATTATCTACGTTGTTATCGTCATAAATATCATCGATAATATTGTCGTTATTATTGTCATTATCTTCTTTTTATCGTCGTTTTTAACGTCGTTATTATCGTCGTTAATATCGTCGTTAATATCGTCATTATCATCGTTGTTATCGTCCTTATTATCCTCATAATTATCGTCGTTAATATCGTCGTTATTTTGTCACAATCATCGTCGTTAATGTCGTCGTTATTATCGTCATTATCATCGTTGTTATCATCCTTATCATCCTCATAATTATCGTCGTTAATATCGTCGTTATTTTGTCATAATCATCGTCGTTAATGTCGTCGTTATTATCGTCATTATCTACGTTGTTATCGTCATAAATATCATCGATAATATCGTCGTTATTATTGTCATTATCTTCTTTTTATCGTCGTTTTTAACGTCGTTATTATCGTCGTTAATATCGTCGTTAATATCGTCATTATCATCGTTGTTATCGTCCTTATCATCCTCATAATTATCGTCGTTAATATCGTCGTTATTTTGTCATAATCATCGTCGTTAATGTCGTCGTTATTATCGTCATTATCTACGTTGTTATCGTCATAAATATTATCTTTAATATCGTCGTTATTATTGTCATTATCTTCTTTTTATCGTCGTTATTATCGTCGTTAATATCGTCGTTATTATCGTCGTTAATATCGTCATTATCATCGTTGTTATCGTCCTTATCATCCTCATAATTATCGTCGTTAATATCATCGTTATTTTGTCATAATCATCGTCGTTAATGTCGTCGTTATTATCGTCATTATCTACGTTGTTATCGTCATAAATATCATCGATAATATCGTCGTTATTATTGTCATTATCTTCTTTTTATTGTCTTTATTATCGTCGTTAATATCGTCGTTATTATCGTCGTTAATATCGTCGTTATTATCGTCGTTAATATCGTCGTTAATATCGTCATTATCATCGTTGTTATCGTCCTTATTATCCTCATAATTATCGTCGTTAATATCGTCGTTATTATCGTTATTATCATCGTTGTTATCGTCGTTATTATCCGCATAATTATCGTCGTTAATATCGTCGTTATTATCGTCATTGTCATCGTTGTTATCGTCGTTATTATCCTCATAATTATCGTCGTTATTATCGTCGTTATTTCGTCATTATCATCGTTGTTATCGTCGTTATTATCGTCGTTAATATCGTCATTATCATCGTTGTTATTGTCCTTATTATCCTCATAATTATCGTCGTTAATATCGTCGTTATTTTGTCACAATCATCGTCGTTAATGTCGTCGTTATTATCGTCAATATCATCGTTGTTATCGTCCTTATCATCCTCATAATTATTATCGTTAATATCGTCGTTATTTTGTCATAAACATCGTCGTTAATATCGTCGTTAATATCGTCATTATAATCGTTGTTATCGTCCTTATTAATCCACATAATTATCGCTGTTAATGTCGTCGTTATTATCGTCATTATCATCGTTGTTATCGTCCTTATTATCCTCATAATTATCGTCGTTAATATCGTCGTTATTTTGTCATAATCATCGTCGTTAATGTCGTCGTTATTATCGTCATTATCTACGTTGTTATCGTCATAAATATCATCGATAATATCGTCGTTATTATTGTCATTATCTTCTTTTTATCGTCGTTATTAACGTCGTTATTATCGTCGTTAATATCGTCGTTAATATCGTCATTATCATCGTTGTTATCGTCCTTATCATCCTCATAATTATCGTCGTTAATATCGTCGTTATTTTGTCATAATCATCGTCGTTAATGTCGTCGTTATTATCGTCATTATCTACGTTGTTATCGTCATAAATATCATCGATAATATCGTCGTTATTATTGTCATTATCTTCTTTTTATCGTCGTTTTTAACGTCGTTATTATCGTCGTTAATATCGTCGTTAATATCATCATTATCATCGTTGTTATCGTCCTTATCATCCTCATAATTATCGTCGTTAATATCGTCGTTATTTTGTCATAATCATCGTCGTTAATGTCGTCGTTATTATCGTCATTATCATCGTTGTTATCATCCTTATCATCCTCATAATTATCGTCGTTAATATCGTCGTTATTTTGTCATAATCATCGACGATAATATCGTCGTTATTATCGTCATTATCTACGTTGTTATCGTCATAAATATTATCTTTAATATCGTCGTTATTATTGTCATTATCTTCTTTTTATTGTCTTTATTATCGTCGTTAATATCGTCGTTATTATCGTCGTTAATATCGTCGTTAATATCGTCATTATCATCGTTGTTACCGTCCTTATCATCCTCATAATTATCGTCGTTAATATCGTCGTTATTTTGTCATAATCATCGTCGTTAATGTCGTCGTTATTATCGTCATTATCTACGTTGTTATCGTCATAAATATTATCTTTAATATCGTCGTTATTATTGTCATTATCTTCTCTTTATTGTCTTTATTATCGTCGTTAATATTGTCGTTATTATCGTCGTTAATATCGTCGTTAATATCGTCATTATCATCGTTGTTATCGTCCTTATTATCCTCATAATTATCGTCGTTAATATCGTCGTTATTTTGTCATAATCATCGTCGTTAATATCGTCGTTATTATTGTCATTATCTTCTTTTTATCGACGTTATTATCGTCGTTAATATCGTCGTTATTATCGTCGTTAATATCGTCATTATCATCGTTGTTATCGTCCTTATTATCCTCATAATTATCGTCGTTAATATCGTCGTTATTTTGTCATAATCATCGACGATAATGTCGTCGTTATTATCGTCATTATCTTCGTTGTTATCGTCATAATTATCATCGTTAATATCGTCGTTATTATTGTCATTATCTTCTTTTTATCGACGTTATTATCGTCGTTAATATCGTCGTTATTATCGTCGTTAATATCGTCATTATCATCGTTGTTATCTTCCTTATTATCCTCATAATTATCGTCGTTAATATCGTCGTTATTTTGTCACAATCATCGTCGTTAATGTCGTCGTTATTATCGTCATTATCATCGTTGTTATCGTCCTTATCATCCTCATAATTATCGTCGTTAATATCGTCGTTATTTTGTCATAATCATCGTCGTTAATGTCGTCGTTATTATCGTCATTATCTACGTTGTTATCGTCATAAATATTATCTTTAATATCGTCGTTATTATTGTCATTATCTTCTCTTTATTGTCTTTATTATCGTCGTTAATATTGTCGTTATTATCGTCGTTAATATCGTCGTTAATATCGTCATTATCATCGTTGTTATCGTCCTTATTATCCTCATAATTATCGTCGTTAATATCGTCGTTATTTTGTCATAATCATCGTCGTTAATGTCGTCGTTATTATCGTCATTATCTACGTTGTTATCGTCATAAATATCATCGATAATATCGACGTTATTATTGTCATTATCTTCTTTTTATCGTCGTTATTAACGTCGTAATTATCGTCGTTAATATCGTCGTTAATATCGTCATTATCATCGTTGTTATCGTCCTTATCATCCTCATAATTATCGTCGTTAATATCGTCGTTATTTTGTCATAATCATCGTCGTTAATGTCGTCGTTATTATCGTCATTATCTACGTTGTTATCGTCATAAATATCATCGATAATATCGTCGTTATTATTGTCATTATCTTCTTTTTATCGTCGTTTTTAACGTCGTTATTATCGTCGTTAATATCGTCGTTAATATCGTCATTATCATCGTTCTTATCGTCCTTATCATCCTCATAATTATCGTCGTTAATATCGTCGTTATTTTGTCATAATCATCGTCGTTAATGTCGTCGTTATTATCGTCATTATCTACGTTGTTATCGTCATAAATATTATCTTTAATATCGTCGTTATTATTGTCATTATCTTCTTTTTATCGTCGTTATTATCGTCGTTAATATCGTCATTATCATCGTTGTTATCGTCCTTATCATCCTCATAATTATCGTCGTTAATATCGTCGTTATTTTGTCATAATCATCGTCGTTAATGTCGTCGTTATTATCGTCATTATCTACGTTGTTATCGTCATAAATATCATCGATAATATCGTCGTTATTATTGTCATTATGTTCTTTTTATTGTCTTTATTATCGTCGTTAATATCGTCGTTATTATCGTCGTTAATATCGTCGTTATTATCGTCGTTAATATCGTCGTTAATATCGTCATTATCATCGTTGTTATCGTCCTTATTATCCTCATAATTATCGTCGTTAATATCGTCGTTATTATCGTTATTATCATCGTTGTTATCGTCGTTATTATCCGCATAATTATCGTCGTTAATATCGTCGTTATTATCGTCATTGTCATCGTTGTTATCGTCGTTATTATCCTCATAATTATCGTCGTTATTATCGTCGTTATTTCGTCATTATCATCGTTGTTATCGTCGTTATTATCGTCGTTAATATCGTCATTATCATCGTTGTTATCGTCCTTATTATCCTCATAATTATCGTCGTTAATATCGTCGTTATTTTGTCACAATCATCGTCGTTAATGTCGTCGTTATTATCGTCATTATCATCGTTGTTATCGTCCTTATCATCCTCATAATTATCGTCGTTAATATCGTCGTTATTTTGTCATAATCATCGTCGTTAATGTCGTCGTTATTATCGTCATTATCTACGTTGTTATCGTCATAAATATTATCGTTAATATCGTCGTTATTATTGTCATTATCTTCTTTTTATTGTCTTTATTATCGTCGTTAATATCGTCGTTATTATCGTCGTTAATATCGTCGTTAATATCGTCATTATCATCGTTGTTATCGTCCTTATTATCCTCATAATTATCGTCGTTAATATCGTCGTTATTTTGTCATAATCATCGTCGTTAATGTCGTCGTTATTATCGTCATTATCTACGTTGTTATCGTCATAAATATCATCGATAATATCGTCGTTATTATTGTCATTATCTTCTTTTTATCGTCGTTATTAACGTCGTTATTATCGTCGTTAATATCGTCGTTAATATCGTCATTATCATCGTTGTTATCGTCCTTATCATCCTCATAATTATCGTCGTTAATATCGTCGTTATTTTGTCATAATCATCGTCGTTAATGTCGTCGTTATTATCGTCATTATCTACGTTGTTATCGTCATAAATATCATCGATAATATCGTCGTTATTATTGTCATTATCTTCTTTTTATCGTCGTTTTTAACGTCGTTATTATCGTCGTTAATATCGTCGTTAATATCGTCATTATCATCGTTGTTATCGTCCTTATCATCCTCATAATTATCGTCGTTAATATCGTCGTTATTTTGTCATAATCATCGTCGTTAATGTCGTCGTTATTATCCTCATTATCATCGTTGTTATCATCCTTAACATCCTCATAATTATCGTCGTTAATATCGTCGTTATTTTGTCATAATCATCGTCGTTAATGTCGTCGTTATTATCGTCATTATCTACGTTGTTATCGTCATAAATATCATCGATAATATCGTCGTTATTATTGTCATTATCTTCTTTTTATTGTCTTTATTATCGTCGTTAATATCGTCGTTATTATCGTCGTTAATATCGTCGTTAATATCGTCATTATCATCGTTGTTATCGTCCTTATCATCCTCATAATTATCGTCGTTAATATCGTCGTTATTTTGTCATAATCATCGTCGTTAATGTCGTCGTTATTATCGTCATTATCTACGTTGTTATCGTCATAAATATTATCTTTAATATCGTCGTTATTATTGTCATTATCTTCTCTTTATTGTCTTTATTATCGTCGTTAATATTGTCGTTATTATCGTTGTTAATATCGTCGTTAATATCGTCATTATCATCGTTGTTATCGTCCTTATTATCCTCATAATTATCGTCGTTAATATCGTCGTTATTTTGTCATAATCATCGTCGTTAATGTCGTCGTTATTATCGTCATTATCTACGTTGTTATCGTCATAAATATCATCGATAATATCGTCGTTATTATTGTCATTATCTTCTTTTTATCGTCGTTATTAACGTCGTTATTATCGTCGTTAATATCGTCGTTAATATCGTCATTATCATCGTCGTTATCGTCCTTATCATCCTCATAATTATCGTCGTTAATATCGTCGTTATTTTGTCATAATCATCGTCGTTAATGTCGTCGTTATTATCGTCATTATCTACGTTGTTATCGTCATAAATATCATCGATAATATCGTCGTTATTATTGTCATTATCTTCTTTTTATCGTCGTTTTTAACGTCGTTATTATCGTCGTTAATATCGTCGTTAATATCGTCATTATCATCGTTCTTATCGTCCTTATCATCCTCATAATTATCGTCGTTAATATCGTCGTTATTTTGTCATAATCATCGTCGTTAATGTCGTCGTTATTATCGTCATTATCTACGTTGTTATCGTCATAAATATTATCTTTAATATCGTCGTTATTATTGTCATTATCTTCTTTTTATCGTCGTTATTATCGTCGTTAATATCGTCGTTATTATCGTCGTTAATATCGTCATTATCATCGTTGTTATCGTCCTTATCATCCTCATAATTATCGTCGTTAATATCGTCGTTATTTTGTCATAATCATCGTCGTTAATGTCGTCGTTATTATCGTCATTATCTACGTTGTTATCGTCATAAATATCATCGATAATATCGTCGTTATTATTGTCATTATCTTCTTTTTATTGTCTTTATTATCGTCGTTAATATCGTCGTTATTATCGTCGTTAATATCGTCGTTATTATCGTCGTTAATATCGTCGTTAATATCGTCATTATCATCGTTGTTATCGTCCTTATTATCCTCATAATTATCGTCGTTAATATCGTCGTTATTATCGTTATTATCATCGTTGTTATCGTCGTTATTATCCGCATAATTATCGTCGTTAATATCGTCGTTATTATCGTCATTGTCATCGTTGTTATCGTCGTTATTATCCTCATTATCATCGTTGTTATCGTCCTTATCATCCTCATAATTATTATCGTTAATATCGTCGTTATTTTGTCATAAACATCGTCGTTAATATCGTCGTTAATATCGTCATTATAATCGTTGTTATCGTCCTTATTAATCCACATAATTATCGCTATTAATGTCGTCGTTATTATCGTCATTATCATCGTTGTTATCGTCCTTATCATCCTCATAATTATCGTCGTTAATATCGTCGTTATTTTGTCATAATCATCGTCGTTAATGTCGTCGTTATTATCGTCATTATCTACGTTGTTATCGTCATAAATATTATCTTTAATATCGTCGTTATTATTGTCATTATCTTCTCTTTATTGTCTTTATTATCGTCATTAATATTGTCGTTATTATCGTCGTTAATATCGTCGTTAATATCGTCATTATCATCGTTGTTATCGTCCTTATTATCCTCATAATTATCGTCGTTAATATCGTCGTTATTTTGTCATAATCATCGTCGTTAATGTCGTCGTTATTATCGTCATTATCTACGTTGTTATCGTCATAAATATCATCGATAATATCGTCGTTATTATTGTCATTATCTTCTTTTTATCGTCGTTATTAACGTCGTTATTATCGTCGTTAATATCGTCGTTAATATCGTCATTATCATCGTTGTTATCGTCCTTATCATCCTCATAATTATCGTCGTTAATATCGTCGTTATTTTGTCATAATCATCGTCGTTAATGTCGTCGTTATTATCGTCATTATCTACGTTGTTATCGTCATAAATATCATCGATAATATCGTCGTTATTATTGTCATTATCTTCTTTTTATCGTCGTTTTTAACGTCGTTATTATCGTCGTTAATATCGTCGTTAATATCGTCATTATCATCGTTGTTATCGTCCTTATCATCCTCATAATTATCGTCGTTAATATCGTCGTTATTTTGTCATAATCATCGTCGTTAATGTCGTCGTTATTATCGTCATTATCATCGTTGTTATCATCCTTATCATCCTCATAATTATCGTCGTTAATATCGTCGTTATTTTGTCATAATCATCGTCGTTAATGTCGTCGTTATTATCGTCATTATCATCGTTGTTATCATCCTTATCATCCTCATAATTATCGTCGTTAATATCGTCGTTATTTTGTCATAATCATCGACGATAATGTCGTCGTTATTATCGTCATTATCTTCGTTGTTATCGTCATAATTATCATCGTTAATATCGTCGTTATTATTGTCATTATCTTCTTTTTATCGACGTTATTATCGTCGTTAATATCGTCGTTATTATCGTCGTTAATATCGTCATTATCATCGTTGTTATCGTCCTTATTATCCTCATAATTATCGTCGTTAATATCGTCGTTATTTTGTCACAATCATCGTCGTTAATGTCGTCGTTATTATCGTCATTATCATCGTTGTTATCGTCCTTATCATCCTCATAATTATCGTCGTTAATATCGTCGTTATTTTGTCATAATCATCGTCGTTAATGTCGTCGTTATTATCGTCATTATCTACGTTGTTATCGTCATAAATATTATCTTTAATATCGTCGTTATTATTGTCATTATCTTCTCTTTATTGTCTTTATTATCGTCGTTAATATTGTCGTTATTATCGTCGTTAATATCGTCGTTAATATCGTCATTATCATCGTTGTTATCGTCCTTATTATCCTCATAATTATCGTCGGTAATATCGTCGTTATTTTGTCATAATCATCGTCGTTAATGTCGTCGTTATTATCGTCATTATCTACGTTGTTATCGTCATAAATATCATCGATAATATCGTCGTTATTATTGTCATTATCTTCTTTTTATCGTCGTTATTAACGACGATAATATTGTCGTTATTATCGTCGTTAATATCGTCGTTAATATCGTCATTATCATCGTTGTTATCGTCCTTATTATCCTCATAATTATCGTCGTTAATATCGTCGTTATTTTGTCATAATCATCGTCGTTAATGTCGTCGTTATTATCGTCATTATCTACGTTGTTATCGTCATAAATATCATCGATAATATCGTCGTTATTATTGTCATTATCTTCTTTTTATCGTCGTTATTAACGTCGTTATTATCGTCGTTAATATCGTCGTTAATATCGTCATTATCATCGTTGTTATCGTCCTTATCATCCTCATAATTATCGTCGTTAATATCGTCGTTATTTTGTCATAATCATCGTCGTTAATGTCGTCGTTATTATCGTCATTATCTACGTTGTTATCGTCATAAATATCATCGATAATATCGTCGTTATTATTGTCATTATCTTCTTTTTATCGTCGTTTTTAACGTCGTTATTATCGTCGTTAATATCGTCGTTAATATCGTCATTATCATCGTTGTTATCGTCCTTATCATCCTCATAATTATCGTCGTTAATATCGTCGTTATTTTGTCATAATCATCGTCGTTAATGTCGTCGTTATTATCGTCATTATCTACGTTGTTATCGTCATAAATATTATCTTTAATATCGTCGTTATTATTGTCATTATCTTCTCTTTATTGTCTTTATTATCGTCGTTAATATTGTCGTTATTATCGTCGTTAATATCGTCGTTAATATCGTCATTATCATCGTTGTTATCGTCCTTATTATCCTCATAATTATCGTCGTTAATATCGTCGTTATTTTGTCATAATCATCGTCGTTAATGTCGTCGTTATTATCGTCATTATCTACGTTGTTATCGTCATAAATATTATCTTTAATATCGTCGTTATTATTGTCATTATCTTCTCTTTATTGTCTTTATTATCGTCGTTAATATTGTCGTTATTATCGTCGTTAATATCGTCGTTAATATCGTCATTATCATCGTTGTTATCGTCCTTATTATCCTCATAATTATCGTCGGTAATATCGTCGTTATTTTGTCATAATCATCGTCGTTAATGTCGTCGTTATTATCGTCATTATCTACGTTGTTATCGTCATAAATATCATCGATAATATCGTCGTTATTATTGTCATTATCTTCTTTTTATCGTCGTTATTAACGTCGTTAATATTGTCGTTATTATCGTCGTTAATATCGTCGTTAATATCGTCATTATCATCGTTGTTATCGTCCTTATTATCCTCATAATTATCGTCGTTAATATCGTCGTTATTTTGTCATAATCATCGTCGTTAATGTCGTCGTTATTATCGTCATTATCTAAGTTGTTATCGTCATAAATATCATCGATAATATCGTCGTTATTATTGTCATTATCTTCTTTTTATCGTCGTTATTAACGTCGTTATTATCGTCGTTAATATCGTCGTTAATATCGTCATTATCATCGTTGTTATCGTCCTTATCATCCTCATAATTATCGTCGTTAATATCGTCGTTATTTTGTCATAATCATCGTCGTTAATGTCGTCGTTATTATCGTCATTATCTACGTTGTTATCGTCATAAATATCATCGATAATATCGTCGTTATTATTGTCATTATCTTCTTTTTATCGTCGTTTTTAACGTCGTTATTATCGTCGTTAATATCGTCGTTAATATCGTCATTATCATCGTTGTTATCGTCCTTATCATCCTCATAATTATCGTCGTTAATATCGTCGTTATTTTGTCATAATCATCGTCGTTAATGTCGTCGTTATTATCGTCATTATCTACGTTGTTATCGTCATAAATATTATCTTTAATATCGTCGTTATTATTGTCATTATCTTCTCTTTATTGTCTTTATTATCGTCGTTAATATTGTCGTTATTATCGTCGTTAATATCGTCGTTAATATCGTCATTATCATCGTTGTTATCGTCCTTATTATCCTCATAATTATCGTCGTTAATATCGTCGTTATTTTGTCATAATCATCGTCGTTAATGTCGTCGTTATTATCGTCATTATCTACGTTGTTATCGTCATAAATATCATCGATAATATCGTCGTTATTATTGTCATTATCTTCTTTTTATCGTCGTTTTTAACGTCGTTATTATCGTCGTTAATATCGTCGTTAATATCGTCATTATCATCGTTGTTATCGTCCTTATCATCCTCATAATTATCGTCGTTAATATCGTCGTTATTTTGTCATAATCATCGTCGTTAATGTCGTCGTTATTATCGTCATTATCTACGTTGTTATCGTCATAAATATCATCGATAATATCGTCGTTATTATTGTCATTATCTTCTTTTTATCGTCGTTTTTAACGTCGTAATTATCGTCGTTAATATCGTCGTTAATATCGTCATTATCATCGTTGTTATCGTCCTTATCATCCTCATAATTATCGTCGTTAATATCGTCGTTATTTTGTCATAATCATCGTCGTTAATGTCGTCGTTATTATCGTCATTATCTACGTTGTTATCGTCATAAATATCATCGATAATATAGTCGTTATTATTGTCATTATCTTCTTTTTATCGTCGTTTTTAACGTCGTTATTATCGTCGTTAATATCGTCGTTAATATCGTCATTATAATCGTTGTTATCGTCCTTATTATCCTCATAATTATCGTCGTTAATATCGTCGTTATTTTTTCATAAACATCGTCGCTAATGTCGTTGTTATTATCGTCATTATCATCGTTGTTATCGTCCTTATCATCCTCTTAATTATCGTCGTTAATATCGTCGTTATTTTGTCATAATCATCGTCGTTAATGTCGTCGTTATTATCGTCATTATCATCGTTGTTATCATCCTTATCATCCTCATAATTATCGTCGTTAATATCGTCGTTATTTTGTCATAATCATCGACGATAATGTCGTCGTTATTATCGTCATTATCTTCGTTGTTATCGTCATAATTATCATCGTTAATATCGTCGTTATTATTGTCATTATCTTCTTTTTATCGACGTTATTATCGTCGTTAATATCGTCGTTATTATCGTCGTTAATATCGTCATTATCATCGTTGTTATCGTCCTTATTATCCTCATAATTATCGTCGTTAATATCGTCGTTATTTTGTCACAATCATCGTCGTTAATGTCGTCGTTATTATCGTCATTATCATCGTTGTTATCGTCCTTATCATCCTCATAATTATCGTCGTTAATATCGTCGTTATTTTGTCATAATCATCGTCGTTAATGTCGTCGTTATTATCGTCATTATCTACGTTGTTATCGTCATAAATATTATCTTTAATATCGTCGTTATTATTGTCATTATCTTCTCTTTATTGTCTTTATTATCGTCGTTAATATTGTCGTTATTATCGTCGTTAATATCGTCGTTAATATCGTCATTATCATCGTTGTTATCGTCCTTATTATCCTCATAATTATCGTCGTTAATATCGTCGTTATTTTGTCATAATCATCGTCGTTAATGTCGTCGTTATTATCGTCATTATCTACGTTGTTATCGTCATAAATATCATCGATAATATCGTCGTTATTATTGTCATTATCTTCTTTTTATCGTCGTTATTAACGACGATAATATTGTCGTTATTATCGTCGTTAATATCGTCGTTAATATCGTCATTATCATCGTTGTTATCGTCCTTATTATCCTCATAATTATCGTCGTTAATATCGTCGTTATTTTGTCATAATCATCGTCGTTAATGTCGTCGTTATTATCGTCATTATCTACGTTGTTATCGTCATAAATATCATCGATAATATCGTCGTTATTATTGTCATTATCTTCTTTTTATCGTCGTTATTAACGTCGTTATTATCGTCGTTAATATCGTCGTTAATATCGTCATTATCATCGTTGTTATCGTCCTTATCATCCTCATAATTATCGTCGTTAATATCGTCGTTATTTTGTCATAATCATCGTCGTTAATGTCGTCGTTATTATCGTCATTATCTACGTTGTTATCGTCATAAATATCATCGATAATATCGTCGTTATTATTGTCATTATCTTCTTTTTATCGTCGTTTTTAACGTCGTTATTATCGTCGTTAATATCGTCGTTAATATCGTCATTATCATCGTTGTTATCGTCCTTATCATCCTCATAATTATCGTCGTTAATATCGTCGTTATTTTGTCATAATCATCGGCGTTAATGTCGTCGTTATTATCGTCATTATCTACGTTGTTATCGTCATAAATATTATCTTTAATATCGTCGTTATTATTGTCATTATCTTCTCTTTATTGTCTTTATTATCGTCGTTAATATTGTCGTTATTATCGTCGTTAATATCGTCGTTAATATCGTCATTATCATCGTTGTTATCGTCCTTATTATCCTCATAATTATCGTCGTTAATATCGTCGTTATTTTGTCATAATCATCGTCGTTAATGTCGTCGTTATTATCGTCATTATCTACGTTGTTATCGTCATAAATATCATCGATAATATCGTCGTTATTATTGTCATTATCTTCTTTTTATCGTCGTTATTAACGTCGTTATTATCGTCGTTAATATCGTCGTTAATATCGTCATTATCATCGTTGTTATCGTCCTTATCATCCTCATAATTATCGTCGTTAATATCGTCGTTATTTTGTCATAATCATCGTCGTTAATGTCGTCGTTATTATCGTCATTATCTACGTTGTTATCGTCATAAATATCATCGATAATATCGTCGTTATTATTGTCATTATCTTCTTTTTATCGTCGTTTTTAACGTCGTTATTATCGTCGTTAATATCGTCGTTAATATCGTCATTATCATCGTTGTTATCGTCCTTATCATCCTCATAATTATCGTCGTTAATATCGTCGTTATTTTGTCATAATCATCGTCGTTAATGTCGTCGTTATTATCGTCATTATCTACGTTGTTATCGTCATAAATATCATCGATAATATCGTCGTTATTATTGTCATTATCTTCTTTTTATCGTCGTTATTAACGTCGTTATTATCGTCGTTAATATCGTCGTTAATATCGTCATTATCATCGTTGTTATCGTCCTTATCATCCTCATAATTATCGTCGTTATTTTGTCATAATCATCGTCGTTAATGTCGTCGTTATTATCGTCATTATCTACGTTGTTATCGTCATAAATATCATCGATAATATCGTCGTTATTATTGTCATTATCTTCTTTTTATCGTCGTTTTTAACGTCGTTATTATCGTCGTTAATATCGTCGTTAATATCGTCATTATCATCTTGTTATCGTCCTTATCATCCTCATAATTATCGTCGTTAATATCGTCGTTATTTTGTCATAATCATCGTCGTTAATGTCGTCGTTATTATCGTCATTATCTACGTTGTTATCGTCATAAATATTATCTTTAATATCGTCGTTATTATTGTCATTATCTTCTTTTTATCGTCGTTATTATCGTCGTTAATATCGTCGTTATTATCGTCGTTAATATCGTCATTATCATCGTTGTTATCGTCCTTATCATCCTCATAATTATCGTCGTTAATATCGTCGTTATTTTGTCATAATCATCGTCGTTAATGTCGTCGTTATTTCGTCATTATCATCGTTATTATCGTCGTTAATATCGTCGTTAATATCGTCATAATCATCGTTGTTATCGTCCTTATCATCCTCATAATTATCGTCGTTAATATCGTCGTTATTTTGTCATAATCATCGTCGTTAATGTCGTCGTTATTATCGTGATTATCATCGTTGTTATCGTCATAAATATCATCGATAATATCGTCGTTATTATTGTCATTATCTCTTTTTATCGTCGTTATTAACGTCGTTATTATCGTCGTTAATATCGTCGTTAATATCGTCATTATCATCGTTGTTATCGTCCTTATTATCCTCATAGTTATCGTCGTTAATATCGTCGTTATTTTGTCATAAACATCGTCGCTAATGTCGTCGTTATTATCGTCATTATCATCGTTGTTATCGTCCTTATCATCCTCATAATTATCGTCGTTAATATCGTCGTTATTTTGTCATAATCATTGTCGTTAATGTCGTCGTTATTATCGTCATTATCTTCGTTGTTATCGTCCTTATTATCCTCATAATTATCGTCGTTAATATCGTAGTTATTTTGTCATAAACATCGTCGCTAATGTCGTCGTTATTATCGTCATTATCATCGTTGTTATCGTTTTTATCATCCTCATAATTATCGTCGTTAATATCGTCGTTATTTTGTCATAATCATCGTCGTTAATGTCGTCGTTATTATGGTCATTATCATCGTTGTTATCATCCTTATCATCCTCATAATTATCGTCGTTAATATCGTCGTTATTTTGTCATAATCATCGACGATAATGTCGTCGTTATTATCGTCATTATCTACGTTGTTATCGTCATAAATATTATCTTTAATATCGTCGTTATTATTGTCATTATCTTCTTTTTATTGTCTTTATTATCGTCGTTAATATCGTCGTTATTATCGTCGTTAATATCGTCGTTAATATCGTCATTATCATCGTTGTTATCGTCCTTATCATCCTCATAATTATCGTCGTTAATATCGTCGTTATTTTGTCATAATCATCGTCGTTAATGTCGTCGTTATTATCGTCATTATCTACGTTGTTATCGTCATAAATATCATCGATAATATAGTCGTTATTATTGTCATTATCTTCTTTTTATCGTCGTTTTTAACGTCGTTATTATCGTCGTTAATATCGCCGTTAATATCGTCATTATAATCGTTGTTATCGTCCTTATTATCCTCATAATTATCGTCGTTAATATCGTCGTTATTTTGTCATAAACATCGTCGCTAATGTCGTTGTTATTATCGTCATTATCATCGTTGTTATCGTCCTTATCATCCTCTTAATTATCGTCGTTAATATCGTCGTTATTTTGTCATAATCATCGTCGTTAATGTCGTCGTTATTATCGTCATTATCATCGTTGTTATCATCCTTATCATCCTCATAATTATCGTCGTTAATATCGTCGTTATTTTGTCATAATCATCGACGATAATGTCGTCGTTATTATCGTCATTATCTTCGTTGTTATCGTCATAATTATCATCGTTAATATCGTCGTTATTATTGTCATTATCTTCTTTTTATCGACGTTATTATCGTCGTTAATATCGTCGTTATTATCGTCGTTAATATCGTCATTATCATCGTTGTTATCGTCCTTATTATCCTCATAATTATCGTCGTTAATATCGTCGTTATTTTGTCACAATCATCGTCGTTAATGTCGTCGTTATTATCGTCATTATCATCGTTGTTATCGTCCTTATCATCCTCATAATTATCGTCGTTAATATCGTTGTTATTTTGTCATAATCATCGACGATAATGTCGTCGTTATTATCGTCATTATCTACGTTGTTATCGTCATAAATATCATCGATAATATCGTCGTTATTATTGTCATTATCTTCTTTTTATCGTCGTTATTAACGTCGTTATTATCGTCGTTAATATCGTCGCTAATATCGTCATTATCATCGTTGTTATCGTCCTTATCATCCTCATAATTATCGTCGTTAATATCGTCGTTATTTTGTCATAATCATCGTCGTTAATGTCGTCGTTATTATCGTCATTATCTACGTTGTTATCGTCATAAATATCATCGATAATATCGTCGTTATTATTGTCATTATCTTCTTTTTATCGTCGTTTTTAACGTCGTTATTATCGTCGTTAATATCGTCGTTAATATCGTCATTATCATCGTTGTTATCGTCCTTATCATCCTCATAATTATCGTCGTTAATATCGTCGTTATTTTGTCATAATCATCGTCGTTAATGTCGTCGTTATTTCGTCATTATCATCGTTATTATCGTCGTTAATATCGTCGTTAATATCGTCATAATCATCGTTGTTATCGTCCTTATCATCCTCATAATTATCGTCGTTAATATCGTCGTTATTTTGTCATAATCATCGTCGTTAATGTCGTCGTTATTATCGTGATTATCATCGTTGTTATCGTCATAAATATCATCGATAATATCGTCGTTATTATTGTCATTATCTTCTTTTTATCGTCGTTATTAACGTCGTTATTATCGTCGTTAATATCGTCGTTAATATCGTCATTATCATCGTTGTTATCGTCCTTATTATCCTCATAGTTATCGTCGTTAATATCGTCGTTATTTTGTCATAAACATCGTCGCTAATGTCGTCGTTATTATCGTCATTATCATCGTTGTTATCGTCCTTATCATCCTCATAATTATCGTCGTTAATATCGTCGTTATTTTGTCATAATCATTGTCGTTAATGTCGTCGTTATTATCGTCATTATCTTCGTTGTTATCGTCCTTATTATCCTCATAATTATCGTCGTTAATATCGTAGTTATTTTGTCATAAACATCGTCGCTAATGTCGTCGTTATTATCGTCATTATCATCGTTGTTATCGTCCTTATCATCCTCATAATTATCGTCGTTAATATCGTCGTTATTTTGTCATAATCATCGTCGTTAATGTCGTCGTTATTATGGTCATTATCATCGTTGTTATCATCCTTATCATCCTCATAATTATCGTCGTTAATATCGTCGTTATTTTGTCATAATCATCGACGATAATGTCGTCGTTATTATCGTCATTATCTACGTTGTTATCGTCATAAATATTATCTTTAATATCGTCGTTATTATTGTCATTATCTTCTTTTTATTGTCTTTATTATCGTCGTTAATATCGTCGTTATTATCGTCGTTAATATCGTCGTTAATATCGTCATTATCATCGTTGTTATCGTCCTTATCATCCTCATAATTATCGTCGTTAATATCGTCGTTATTTTGTCATAATCATCGTCGTTAATGTCGTCGTTATTATCGTCATTATCTACGTTGTTATCGTCATAAATATCATCGATAATATAGTCGTTATTATTGTCATTATCTTCTTTTTATCGTCGTTTTTAACGTCGTTATTATCGTCGTTAATATCGCCGTTAATATCGTCATTATAATCGTTGTTATCGTCCTTATTATCCTCATAATTATCGTCGTTAATATCGTCGTTATTTTGTCATAAACATCGTCGCTAATGTCGTTGTTATTATCGTCATTATCATCGTTGTTATCGTCCTTATCATCCTCTTAATTATCGTCGTTAATATCGTCGTTATTTTGTCATAATCATCGTCGTTAATGTCGTCGTTATTATCGTCATTATCATCGTTGTTATCATCCTTATCATCCTCATAATTATCGTCGTTAATATCGTCGTTATTTTGTCATAATCATCGACGATAATGTCGTCGTTATTATCGTCATTATCTTCGTTGTTATCGTCATAATTATCATCGTTAATATCGTCGTTATTATTGTCATTATCTTCTTTTTATCGACGTTATTATCGTCGTTAATATCGTCGTTATTATCGTCGTTAATATCGTCATTATCATCGTTGTTATCGTCCTTATTATCCTCATAATTATCGTCGTTAATATCGTCGTTATTTTGTCACAATCATCGTCGTTAATGTCGTCGTTATTATCGTCATTATCATCGTTGTTATCGTCCTTATCATCCTCATAATTATCGTCGTTAATATCGTCGTTATTTTGTCATAATCATCGACGATAATGTCGTCGTTATTATCGTCATTATCTACGTTGTTATCGTCATAAATATCATCGATAATATCGTCGTTATTATTGTCATTATCTTCTTTTTATCGTCGTTATTAACGTCGTTATTATCGTCGTTAATATCGTCGTTAATATCGTCATTATCATCGTTGTTATCGTCCTTATCATCCTCATAATTATCGTCGTTAATATCGTCGTTATTTTGTCATAATCATCGTCGTTAATGTCGTCGTTATTATCGTCATTATCTACGTTGTTATCGTCATAAATATCATCGATAATATCGTCGTTATTATTGTCATTATCTTCTTTTTATCGTCGTTATTAACGTCGTTATTATCGTCGTTAATATCGTCGTTAATATCGTCATTATCATCGTTGTTATCGTCCTTATCATCCTCATAATTATCGTCGTTAATATCGTCGTTATTTTGTCATAATCATCGTCGTTAATGTCGTCGTTATTATCGTCATTATCTACGTTGTTATCGTCATAAATATCATCGATAATATCGTCGTTATTATTGTCATTATCTTCTTTTTATCGTCGTTTTTACTGTCGTTATTATCGTCGTTAATATCGTCGTTAATATCGTCATTATCATCGTTGTTATCGTCCTTATCATCCTCATAATAATCGTCGTTAATATCGTCGTTATTTTGTCATAATCATCGTCGTTAATGTCGTCGTTATTATCGTCATTATCTACGTTGTTATCGTCATAAATATTATCTTTAATATCGTCGTTATTATTGTCATTATCTTCTCTTTATTGTCTTTATTATCGTCGTTAATATTGTCGTTATTATCGTCGTTAATATCGTCGTTAATATCGTCATTATCATCGTTGTTATCGTCCTTATTATCCTCATAATTATCGTCGTTAATATCGTCGTTATTTTGTCATAATCATCGTCGTTAATGTCGTCGTTATTATCGTCATTATCTACGTTGTTATCGTCATAAATATCATCGATAATATCGTCGTTATTATTGTCATTATCTTCTTTTTATCGTCGTTTATTAACGTCGTAATTATCGTCGTTAATATCGTCGTTAATATCGTCAATTATCATCGTTGTTATCGTCCTTATCATCCTCATAATTATCGTCGTTAATATCGTCGTTATTTTGTCATAATCATCGTCGTTAATGTCGTCGTTATTATCGTCATTATCTACGTTGTTATCGTCATAAATATCATCGATAATATCGTCGTTATTATTGTCATTATCTTCTTTTTATCGTCGTTTTTAACATCGTTATTATCGTCGTTAATATCGTCGTTAATATCGTCATTATCATCGTTGTTATCGTCCTTATCATCCTCATAATTATCGTCGTTAATATCGTCGTTATTTTGTCATAATCATCGTCGTTAATGTCGTCGTTATTATCGTCATTATCTACGTTGTTATCGTCATAAATATTATCTTTAATATCGTCGTTATTATTGTCATTATCTTCTTTTTATCGTCGTTATTATCGTCGTTAATATCGTCGTTAATATCGTCATTATAATCGTTGTTATCGTCCTTATTATCCTCATAATTATCGTCGTTAATATCGTCGTTATTTTGTCATAAACATCGTCGCTAATGTCGTTGTTATTATCGTACTTATCATCGTTGTTATCGTCCTTATCATCCTCTTAATTATCGTCGTTAATATCGTCGTTATTTTGTCATAATCATCGTCGTTAATGTCGTCGTTAATATCGTCATTATCATCGTTGTTATCGTCCTTATTATCCTCATAATTATCGTCGTTAATATCGTCGTTATTTTGTCATAATCATCGTCGTTAATGTCGTCGTTATTATCGTTATTATCTACGTTGTTATCGTCATAAATATCATCGATAATATCGTCGTTATTATTGTCATTATCTTCTTTTATCGTCGTTATTAACGTCGTTATTATCGTCGTTAATATCGTCGTTAATATCGTCATTATCATCGTTGTTATCGTCCTTATCATCCTCATAATTATCGTCGTTAATATCGTCGTTATTTTGTCATAATCATCGTCGTTAATGTCGTCGTTATTATCGTCATTATCTACGTTGTTATCGTCATAAATATTATCTTTAATATCGTCGTTATTATTGTCATTATCTTCTTTTTATCGTCGTTATTATCGTCGTTAATATCGTCGTTAATATCGTCATTATAATCGTTGTTATCGTCCTTATTATCCTCATAATTATCGTCGTTAATATCGTCGTTATTTTGTCATAAACATCGTCGCTAATGTCGTTGTTATTATCGTACTTATCATCGTTGTTATCGTCCTTATCATCCTCTTAATTATCGTCGTTAATATCGTCGTTATTTTGTCATAATCATCGTCGTTAATGTCGTCGTTAATATCGTCATTATCATCGTTGTTATCGTCCTTATTATCCTCATAATTATCGTCGTTAATATCGTCGTTATTTTGTCATAATCATCGTCGTTAATGTCGTCGTTATTATCGTTATTATCTACGTTGTTATCGTCATAAATATCATCGATAATATCGTCGTTATTATTGTCATTATCTTCTTTTTATCGTCGTTATTAACGTCGTTATTATCGTCGTTAATATCGTCGTTAATATCGTCATTATCATCGTTGTTATCGTCCTTATCATCCTCATAATTATCGTCGTTAATATCGTCGTTATTTTGTCATAATCATCGTCGTTAATGTCGTCGTTATTATCGTCATTATCTACGTTGTTATCGTCATAAATATCATCGATAATATCGTCGTTATTATTGTCATTATCTTCTTTTTATCGTCGTTTTTAACGTCGTTATTATCGTCGTTAATATCGTCGTTAATATCGTCATTATCATCGTTGTTATCGTCCTTATCATCCTCATAATTATCGTCGTTAATATCGTCGTTATTTTGTCATATCATCGTCGTTAATGTCGTCGTTATTATCGTCATTATCTACGTTGTTATCGTCATAAATATTATCTTTAATATCGTCGTTATTATTGTCATTATCTTCTCTTTATTGTCTTTATTATCGTCGTTAATATTGTCGTTATTATCGTCGTTAATATCGTCGTTAATATCGTCATTATCATCGTTGTTATCGTCCTTATTATCCTCATAATTATCGTCGTTAATATCGTCGTTATTTTGTCATAATCATCGTCGTTAATGTCGTCGTTATTATCGTCATTATCTACGTTGTTATCGTCATAAATATTATCTTTAATATCGTCGTAATTATTGTCATTATCTTCTCTTTATTGTCTTTATTATCGTCGTTAATATTGTCGTTATTATCGTCGTTAATATCGTCGTTAATATCGTCATTATCATCGTTGTTATCGTCCCTTATTATCCTCATAATTATCGTCGTTAATATCGTCGTTATTTTGTCATAATCATCGTCGTTAATGTCGTCGTTATTATCGTCATTATCTACGTTGTTATCGTCATAAATATCATCGATAATATCGTCGTTATTATTGTCATTATCTTCTTTTTATCGTCGTTATTAACGTCGTTATTATCGTCGTTAATATCGTCGTTAATATCGTCATTATCATCGTTGTTATCGTCCTTATCATCCTCATAATTATCGTCGTTAATATCGTCGTTATTTTGTCATAATCATCGTCGTTAATGTCGTCGTTATTATCGTCATTATCTACGTTGTTATCGTCATAAATATCATCGATAATATCGTCGTTATTATTGTCATTATCTTCTTTTTATCGTCGTTTTTAACGTCGTTATTATCGTCGTTAATATCGTCGTTAATATCGTCATTATCATCGTTGTTATCGTCCTTATCATCCTCATAATTATCGTCGTTAATATCGTCGTTATTTTGTCATAATCATCGTCGTTAATGTCGTCGTTATTATCGTCATTATCTACGTTGTTATCGTCATAAATATTATCTTTAATATCGTCGTTATTATTGTCATTATCTTCTCTTTATTGTCTTTATTATCGTCGTTAATATTGTCGTTATTATCGTCGTTAATATCGTCGTTAATATCGTCATTATCATCGTTGTTATCGTCCTTATTATCCTCATAATTATCGTCGTTAATATCGTCGTTATTTTGTCATAATCATCGTCGTTAATGTCGTCG
The DNA here is from genome assembly GCA_911387685.1 of Dolichovespula media. Taxonomy (NCBI): domain Eukaryota; kingdom Metazoa; phylum Arthropoda; class Insecta; order Hymenoptera; family Vespidae; genus Dolichovespula; species Dolichovespula media. The sequence goes on from CAJVQJ010000058.1 coordinate 115,507, forward strand.
TTATTATCGTCATTATCTACGTTGTTATCGTCATAAATATCATCGATAATATCGTCGTTATTATTGTCATTATCTTCTTTTTATCGTCGTTATTAACGTCGTTATTATCGTCGTTATTATCGTCGTTAATATCGTCATTATCATCGTTGTTATCGTCCTTATCATCCTCATAATTATCGTCGTTAATATCGTCGTTATTTTGTCATAATCATCGTCGTTAATGTCGTCGTTATTATCGTCATTATCTACGTTGTTATCGTCATAAATATCATCGATAATATCGTCGTTATTATTGTCATTATCTTCTTTTTATCGTCGTTTTTAACGTCGTTATTATCGTCGTTAATATCGTCGTTAATATCGTCATTATCATCGTTGTTATCGTCCTTATCATCCTCATAATTATCGTCGTTAATATCGTCGTTATTTTGTCATAATCATCGTCGTTAATGTCGTCGTTATTATCGTCATTATCTACGTCGTTATCGTCATAAATATTATCTTTAATATCGTCGTTATTATTGTCATTATCTTCTTTTTATCGTCGTTATTATCGTCGTTAATATCGTCGTTATTATCGTCGTTAATATCGTCATTATCATCGTTGTTATCGTCCTTATCATCCTCATAATTATCGTCGTTAATATCGTCGTTATTTTGTCATAATCATCGTCGTTAATGTCGTCGTTATTTCGTCATTATCATCGTTATTATCGTCGTTAATATCGTCGTTAATATCGTCATAATCATCGTTGTTATCGTCCTTATCATCCTCATAATTATCGTCGTTAATATCGTCGTTATTTTGTCATAATCATCGTCGTTAATGTCGTCGTTATTATCGTCATTATCATCGTTGTTATCATCCTTATCATCCTCATAATTATCGTCGTTAATATCGTCGTTATTTTGTCATAATCATCGACGATAATGTCGTCGTTATTATCGTCATTATCTTCGTTGTTATCGTCATAATTATCATCGTTAATATCGTCGTTATTATTGTCATTATCTTCTTTTTATCGACGTTATTATCGTCGTTAATATCGTCGTTATTATCGTCGTTAATATCGTCATTATCATCGTTGTTATCGTCCTTATTATCCTCATAATTATCGTCGTTAATATCGTCGTTATTTTGTCACAATCATCGTCGTTAATGTCGTCGTTATTATCGTCATTATCATCGTTGTTATCGTCCTTATCATCCTCATAATTATCGTCGTTAATATCGTCGTTATTTTGTCATAATCATCGTCGTTAATGTCGTCGTTATTATCGTCATTATCTACGTTGTTATCGTCATAAATATCATCGATAATATCGTCGTTATTATTGTCATTATCTTCTTTTTATCGTCGTTATTAACGTCGTTATTATCGTCGTTAATATCGTCGTTAATATCGTCATTATCATCGTTGTTATCGTCCTTATCATCCTCATAATTATCGTCGTTAATATCGTCGTTATTTTGTTATAATCATCGTCGTTAATGTCGTCGTTATTATCGTCATTATCTACGTTGTTATCGTCATAAATATCATCGATAATATCGTCGTTATTATTGTCATTATCTTCTTTTTATCGTCGTTTTTAACGTCGTTATTATCGTCGTTAATATCGTCGTTAATATCGTCATTATCATCGTTGTTATCGTCCTTATCATCCTCATAATTATCGTCGTTAATATCGTCGTTATTTTGTCATAATCATCGTCGTTAATGTCGTCGTTATTATCGTCATTATCTACGTTGTTATCGTCATAAATATTATCTTTAATATCGTCGTTATTATTGTCATTATCTTCTCTTTATTGTCTTTATTATCGTCGTTAATATTGTCGTTATTATCGTCGTTAATATCGTCGTTAATATCGTCATTATCATCGTTGTTATCGTCCTTATTATCCTCATAATTATCGTCGTTAATATCGTCGTTATTTTGTCATAATCATCGTCGTTAATGTCGTCGTTATTATCGTCATTATCTACGTTGTTATCGTCATAAATATCATCGATAATATCGTCGTTATTATTGTCATTATCTTCTTTTTATCGTCGTTATTAACGTCGTTATTATCGTCGTTAATATCGTCGTTAATATCGTCATTATCATCGTTGTTATCATCCTTATCATCCTCATAATTATCGTCGTTAATATCGTCGTTATTTTGTCATAATCATCGACGATAATGTCGTCGTTATTATCGTCATTATCTTCGTTGTTATTGTCATAATTATCATCGTTAATATCGTCGTTATTATTGTCATTATCTTCTTTTTATCGTCGTTATTATCGTCGTTAATATCGTCGTTATTATCGTCGTTAATATCGTCATTATCATCGTTGTTATCGTCCTTATTATCCTCATAATTATCGTCGTTAATATCGTCGTTATTTTGTCACAATCATCGTCGTTAATGTCGTCGTTATTATCGTCATTATCATCGTTGTTATCGTCCTTATCATCCTCATAAATATCGTCGTTAATATCGTCGTTATTTTGTCATAATCGTCGTCGTTAATGTCGTCGTTATTATCGTCATTATCTACGTTGTTATCGTCATAAATATCATCGATAATATCGTCGTTATTATTGTCATTATCTTCTTTTTATCGTCGTTATTAACGTCGTTATTATCGTCGTTAATATCGTCGCTAATATCGTCATTATCATCGTTGTTATCGTCCTTATCATCCTCATAATTATCGTCGTTAATATCGTCGTTATTTTGTCATAATCATCGTCGTTAATGTCGTCGTTATTATCGTCATTATCTACGTTGTTATCGTCATAAATATCATCGATAATATCGTCGTTATTATTGTCATTATCTTCTTTTTATCGTCGTTTTTAACGTCGTTATTATCGTCGTTAATATCGTCGTTAATATCGTCATTATCATCGTTGTTATCGTCCTTATCATCCTCATAATTATCGTCGTTAATATCGTCGTTATTTTGTCATAATCATCGTCGTTAATGTCGTCGTTATTATCGTCATTATCTACGTTGTTATCGTCATAAATATTATCTTTAATATCGTCGTTATTATTGTCATTATCTTCTCTTTATTGTCTTTATTATCGTCGTTAATATTGTCGTTATTATCGTCGTTAATATCGTCGTTAATATCGTCATTATCATCGTTGTTATCGTCCTTATTATCCTCATAATTATCGTCGTTAATATCGTCGTTATTTTGTCATAATCATCGTCGTTAATGTCGTCGTTATTATCGTCATTATCTACGTTGTTATCGTCATAAATATCATCGATAATATCGTCGTTATTATTGTCATTATCTTCTTTTTATCGTCGTTATTAACGTCGTTATTATCGTCGTTAATATCGTCGTTAATATCGTCATTATCATCGTTGTTATCGTCCTTATCATCCTCATAATTATCGTCGTTAATATCGTCGTTATTTTGTCATAATCATCGTCGTTAATGTCGTCGTTATTATCGTCATTATCTACGTTGTTATCGTCATAAATATCATCGATAATATCGTCGTTATTATTGTCATTATCTTCTTTTTATCGTCGTTTTTAACGTCGTTATTATCGTCGTTTATATCGTCGTTAATATCGTCATTATCATCGTTGATATCGTCCTTATCATCCTCATAATTATCGTCGTTAATATCGTCGTTATTTTGTCATAATCATCGTCGTTAATGTCGTCGTTATTATCGTCATTATCTACGTTGTTATCGTCATAAATATTATCTTTAATATCGTCGTAATTATTGTCATTATCTTCTCTTTATTGTCTTTATTATCGTCGTTAATATTGTCGTTATTATCGTCATTAATATCGTCGTTAATATCGTCATTATCATCGTTGTTATCGTCCTTATTATCCTCATAATTATCGTCGTTAATATCGTCGTTATTTTGTCATAATCATCGTCGTTAATGTCGTCGTTATTATCGTCATTATCTACGTTGTTATCGTCATAAATATCATCGATAATATCGTCGTTATTATTGTCATTATCTTCTTTTTATCGTCGTTATTAACGTCGTTATTATCGTCGTTAATATCGTCGTTAATATCGTCATTATCATCGTTGTTATCGTCCTTATCATCCTCATAATTATCGTCGTTAATATCGTCGTTATTTTGTCATAATCATCGTCGTTAATGTCGTCGTTATTATCGTCATTATCTACGTTGTTATCGTCATAAATATCATCGATAATATCGTCGTTATTATTGTCATTATCTTCCTTTTATCGTCGTTTTTAACGTCGTTATTATCGTCGTTAATATCGTCGTTAATATCGTCATTATCATCGTTGTTATCGTCCTTATCATCCTCATAATTATCGTCGTTAATATCGTCGTTATTTTGTCATAATCATCGTCGTTAATGTCGTCGTTATTATCGTCATTATCTACGTTGTTATCGTCATAAATATTATCTATAATATCGTCGTTATTATTGTCATTATCTTCTCTTTATTGTCTTTATTATCGTCGTTAATATTGTCGTTATTATCGTCCTTAATATCGTCGTTAATATCGTCATTATCATCGTTGTTATCGTCCTTATTATCCTCATAATTATCGTCGTTAATATCGTCGTTATTTTGTCATAATCATCGTCGTTAATGTCGTCGTTATTATCGTCATTATCTACGTTGTTATCGTCATAAATATCATCGATAATATCGTCGTTATTATTGTCATTATCTTCTTTTTATCGTCGTTATTAACGTCGTTATTATCGTCGTTAATATCGTCGTTAATATCGTCATTATCATCGTTGTTATCGTCCTTATCATCCTCATAATTATCGTCGTTAATATCGTCGTTATTTTGTCATAATCATCGTCGTTAATGTCGTCGTTATTATCGTCATTATCTACGTTGTTATCGTCATAAATATCATCGATAATATCGTCGTTATTATTGTCATTATCTTCTTTTTATCGTCGTTTTTAACGTCGTTATTATCGTCGTTAATATCGTCGTTAATATCGTCATTATCAACGTTGTTATCGTCCTTATCATCCTCATAATTATCGTCGTTAATATCGTCGTTATTTTGTCATAATCATCGTCGTTAATGTCGTCGTTATTATCGTCATTATCTACGTTGTTATCGTCATAAATATTATCTATAATATCGTCGTTATTATTGTCATTATCTTCTCTTTATTGTCTTTATTATCGTCGTTAATATTGTCGTTATTATCGTCGTTAATATCGTCGTTAATATCGTCATTATCATCGTTGTTATCGTCCTTATTATCCTCATAATTATCGTCGTTAATATCGTCGTTATTTTGTCATAATCATCGTCGTTAATGTCGTCGTTATTATCGTCATTATCTACGTTGTTATCGTCATAAATATCATCGATAATATCGTCGTTATTATTGTCATTATCTTCTTTTTATCGTCGTTTTTTACGTCGTTAATATCGTCGTTATTTTGTCATAATCATCGTCGTTAATGTCGTCGTTATTATCGTCATTATCTACGTTGTTATCGTCATAAATATTATCTTTAATATCGTCGTTATTATTGTCATTATCTTCTTTTTATCGTCGTTATTATCGTCGTTAATATCGTCGTTATTATCGTCGTTAATATCGTCATTATCATCGTTGTTATCGTCCTTATCATCCTCATAATTATCGTCGTTAATATCGTCGTTATTTTGTCATAATCATCGTCGTTAATGTCGTCGTTATTTCGTCATTATCATCGATATTATCGTCGTTAATATCGTCGTTAATATCGTCATAATCATCGTTGTTATCGTCCTTATCATCCTCATAATTATCGTCGTTAATATCGTCGTTATTTTGTCATAATCATCGTCGTTAATGTCGTCGTTATTATCGTGATTATCATCGTTGTTATCGTCATAAATATCATCGATAATATCGTCGTTATTATTGTCATTATCTTCTTTTTATCGTCGTTATTAACGTCGTTATTATCGTCGTTAATATCGTCGTTATTATCGTCATTATCTTCGTTGTTATCGTCCTTATTATCCTCATAATTATCGTCGTTAATATCGTAGATATTTTGTCATAAACATCGTCGCTAATGTCGTCGTTATTATCGTCATTATCATCGTTGTTATCGTCCTTATCATCCTCATAATTATCGTCGTTAATATCGTCGTTATTTTGTCATAATCATCGTCGTTAATGTCGTCGTTATTATCGTCATTATCTACGTTGTTATCGTCATAAATATCATCGATAATATCGTCGTTATTATTGTCATTATCTTCTTTTTATCGTCGTTTTTAACGTCGTTATTATCGTCGTTAATATCGTCGTTAATATCGTCATTATCATCGTTGATATCGTCCTTATCATCCTCATAATTATCGTCGTTAATATCGTCGTTATTTTGTCATAATCATCGTCGTTAATGTCCTCGTTATTATCGTCATTATATACGTTGTTATCGTCATAAATATTATCTTTAATATCGTCGTAATTATTGTCATTATCTTCTCTTTATTGTCTTTATTATCGTCGTTAATATTGTCGTTATTATCGTCGTTAATATCGTCGTTAATATCGTCATTATCATCGTTGTTATCGTCCTTCTTATCCTCATAATTATCGTCGTTAATATCGTCGTTATTTTGTCATAATCATCGTCGTTAATGTCGTCGTTATTATCGTCATTATCTACGTTGTTATCGTCATAAATATCATCAATAATATCGTCGTTATTATTGTCATTATCTTCTTTTTATCGTCGTTATTAACGTCGTTATTATCGTCGTTAATATCGTCGTTAATATCGTCATTATCATCGTTGTTATCGTCCTTATCATCCTCATAATTATCGTCGTTAATATCGTCGTTATTTTGTCATAATCATCGTCGTTAATGTCGTCGTTATTATCGTCATTATCTACGTTGTTATCGTCATAAATATCATCGATAATATCGTCGTTATTATTGTCATTATCTTCTTTTTATCGTCGTTTTTAACGTCGTTATTATCGTCGTTAATATCGTCGTTAATATCGTCATTATCATCGTTGTTATCGTCCTTATCATCCTCATAATTATCGTCGTTAATATCGTCGTTATTTTGTCATAATCATCGTCGTTAATGTCGTCGTTATTATCGTCATTATCTACGTTGTTATCGTCATAAATATCATCGATAATATCGTCGTTATTATTGTCATTATCTTCTTTTTATCGTCGTTTTTAACGTCGTTATTATCGTCGTTAATATCGTCGTTAATATCGTCATTATCATCGTTGTTATCGTCCTTATCATCCTCATAATTATCGTCGTTAATATCGTCGTTATTTTGTCATAATCGTCGTCGTTAATGTCGTCGTTATTATCGTCATTATCTACGTTGTTATCGTCATAAATATTATCTATAATATCGTCGTTATTATTGTCATTATCTTCTCTTTATTGTCTTTATTATCGTCGTTAATATTGTCGTTATTATCGTCATTAATATCGTCGTTAATATCGTCATTATCATCGTTGTTATCGTCCTTATTATCCTCATAATTATCGTCGTTAATATCGTCGTTATTTTGTCATAATCATCGTCGTTAATGTCGTCGTTATTATCGTCATTATCTACGTTGTTATCGTCATAAATATCATCGATAATATCGTCGTTATTATTGTCATTATCTTCTTTTTATCGTCGTTTTTAACGTCGTTAATATCGTCGTTATTTTGTCATAATCATCGTCGTTAATGTCGTCGTTATTATCGTCATTATCTACGTTGTTATCGTCATAAATATCATCGATAATATCGTCGTTATTATTGTCATTATCTTCTTTTTATCGTCGTTTTTAACGTCGTTATTATCGTCGTTAATATCGTCGTTAATATCGTCATTATCATCGTTGTTATCGTCCTTATCATCCTCATAATTATCGTCGTTAATATCGTCGTTATTTTGTCATAATCATCGTCGTTAATGTCGTCGTTATTATCGTCATTATCTACGTTGTTATCGTCATAAATATTATCTATAATATCGTCGTTATTATTGTCATTATCTTCTCTTTATTGTCTTTATTATCGTCGTTAATATTGTCGTTATTATCGTCGTTAATATCGTCGTTAATATCGTCATTATCATCGTTGTTATCGTCCTTATTATCCTCATAATTATCGTCGTTAATATCGTCGTTATTTTGTCATAATCATCGTCGTTAATGTCGTCGTTATTATCGTCATTATCTACGTTGTTATCGTCATAAATATCATCGATAATATCGTCGTTATTATTGTCATTATCTTCTTTTTATCGTCGTTATTATCGTCGTTAATATCGTCGTTATTTTGTCATAATCATCGTCGTTAATGTCGTCGTTATTATCGTCATTATCTACGTTGTTATCGTCATAAATATTATCTTTAATATCGTCGTTATTATTGTCATTATCTTCTTTTTATCGTCGTTATTATCGTCGTTAATATCGTCGTTATTATCGTCGTTAATATCGTCATTATCATCGTTGTTATCGTCCTTATCATCCTCATAATTATCGTCGTTAATATCGTCGTTATTTTGTCATAATCATCGTCGTTAATGTCGTCGTTATTTCGTCATTATCATCGTTATTATCGTCGTTAATATCGTCGTTAATATCGTCATAATCATCGTTGTTATCGTCCTTATCATCCTCATAATTATCGTCGTTAATATCGTCGTTATTTTGTCATAATCATCGTCGTTAATGTCGTCGTTATTATCGTGATTATCATCGTTGTTATCGTCATAAATATCATCGATAATATCGTCGTTATTATTGTCATTATCTTCTTTTTATCGTCGTTATTAACGTCGTTATTATCGTCGTTAATATCGTCGTTATTATCGTCATTATCTTCGTTGTTATCGTCCTTATTATCCTCATAATTATCGTCGTTAATATCGTAGTTATTTTGTCATAAACATCGTCGCTAATGTCGTCGTTATTATCGTCATTATCATCGTTGTTATCGTCCTTATCATCCTCATAATTATCGTCGTTAATATCGTCGTTATTTTGTCATAATCATCGTCGTTAATGTCGTCGTTATTATCGTCATTATCTACGTTGTTATCGTCATAAATATCATCGATAATATCGTCGTTATTATTGTCATTATCTTCTTTTTATCGTCGTTTTTAACGTCGTTATTATCGTCGTTAATATCGTCGTTAATATCGTCATTATCATCGTTGATATCGTCCTTATCATCCTCATAATTATCGTCGTTAATATCGTCGTTATTTTGTCATAATCATCGTCGTTAATGTCCTCGTTATTATCGTCATTATATACGTTGTTATCGTCATAAATATTATCTTTAATATCGTCGTAATTATTGTCATTATCTTCTCTTTATTGTCTTTATTATCGTCGTTAATATTGTCGTTATTATCGTCGTTAATATCGTCCTTAATATCGTCATTATCATCGTTGTTATCGTCCTTCTTATCCTCATAATTATCGTCGTTAATATCGTCGTTATTTTGTCATAATCATCGTCGTTAATGTCGTCGTTATTATCGTCATTATCTACGTTGTTATCGTCATAAATATCATCGATAATATCGTCGTTATTATTGTCATTATCTTCTTTTTATCGTCGTTATTAACGTCGTTATTATCGTCGTTAATATCGTCGTTAATATCGTCATTATCATCGTTGTTATCGTCCTTATCATCCTCATAATTATCGTCGTTAATATCGTCGTTATTTTGTCATAATCATCGTCGTTAATGTCGTCGTTATTATCGTCATTATCTACGTTGTTATCGTCATAAATATCATCGATAATATCGTCGTTATTATTGTCATTATCTTCTTTTTATCGTCGTTTTTAACGTCGTTATTATCGTCGTTAATATCGTCGTTAATATCGTCATTATCATCGTTGTTATCGTCCTTATCATCCTCATAATTATCGTCGTTAATATCGTCGTTATTTTGTCATAATCATCGTCGTTAATGTCGTCGTTATTATCGTCATTATCTACGTTGTTATCGTCATAAATATCATCGATAATATCGTCGTTATTATTGTCATTATCTTCTTTTTATCGTCGTTTTTAACGTCGTTATTATCGTCGTTAATATCGTCGTTAATATCGTCATTATCATCGTTGTTATCGTCCTTATCATCCTCATAATTATCGTCGTTAATATCGTCGTTATTTTGTCATAATCGTCGTCGTTAATGTCGTCGTTATTATCGTCATTATCTACGTTGTTATCGTCATAAATATTATCTATAATATCGTCGTTATTATTGTCATTATCTTCTCTTTATTGTCTTTATTATCGTCGTTAATATTGTCGTTATTATCGTCATTAATATCGTCGTTAATATCGTCATTATCATCGTTGTTATCGTCCTTATTATCCTCATAATTATCGTCGTTAATATCGTCGTTATTTTGTCATAATCATCGTCGTTAATGTCGTCGTTATTATCGTCATTATCTACGTTGTTATCGTCATAAATATCATCGATAATATCGTCGTTATTATTGTCATTATCTTCTTTTTATCGTCGTTATTAACGTCGTTAATATCGTCGTTATTTTGTCATAATCATCGTCGTTAATGTCGTCGTTATTATCGTCATTATCTACGTTGTTATCGTCATAAATATCATCGATAATATCGTCGTTATTATTGTCATTATCTTCTTTTTATCGTCGTTTTTAACGTCGTTATTATCGTCGTTAATATCGTCGTTAATATCGTCATTATCATCGTTGTTATCGTCCTTATCATCCTCATAATTATCGTCGTTAATATCGTCGTTATTTTGTCATAATCATCGTCGTTAATGTCGTCGTTATTATCGTCATTATCTACGTTGTTATCGTCATAAATATTATCTATAATATCGTCGTTATTATTGTCATTATCTTCTCTTTATTGTCTTTATTATCGTCGTTAATATTGTCGTTATTATCGTCGTTAATATCGTCGTTAATATCGTCATTATCATCGTTGTTATCGTCCTTATTATCCTCATAATTATCGTCGTTAATATCGTCGTTATTTTGTCATAATCATCGTCGTTAATGTCGTCGTTATTATCGTCATTATCTACGTTGTTATCGTCATAAATATCATCGATAATATCGTCGTTATTATTGTCATTATCTTCTTTTTATCGTCGTTTTTAACGTCGTTAATATCGTCGTTATTTTGTCATAATCATCGTCGTTAATGTCGTCGTTATTATCGTCATTATCTACGTTGTTATCGTCATAAATATTATCTTTAATATCGTCGTTATTATTGTCATTATCTTCTTTTTATCGTCGTTATTATCGTCGTTAATATCGTCGTTATTATCGTCGTTAATATCGTCATTATCATCGTTGTTATCGTCCTTATCATCCTCATAATTATCGTCGTTAATATCGTCGTTATTTTGTCATAATCATCGTCGTTAATGTCGTCGTTATTTCGTCATTATCATCGTTATTATCGTCGTTAATATCGTCGTTAATATCGTCATAATCATCGTTGTTATCGTCCTTATCATCCTCATAATTATCGTCGTTAATATCGTCGTTATTTTGTCATAATCATCGTCGTTAATGTCGTCGTTATTATCGTGATTATCATCGTTGTTATCGTCATAAATATCATCGATAATATCGTCGTTATTATTGTCATTATCTTCTTTTTATCGTCGTTATTAACGTCGTTATTATCGTCGTTAATATCGTCGTTATTATCGTCATTATCTTCGTTGTTATCGTCCTTATTATCCTCATAATTATCGTCGTTAATATCGTAGTTATTTTGTCATAAACATCGTCGCTAATGTCGTCGTTATTATCGTCATTATCATCGTTGTTATCGTCCTTATCATCCTCATAATTATCGTCGTTAATATCGTCGTTATTTTGTCATAATCATCGTCGTTAATGTCGTCGTTATTATCGTCATTATCTACGTTGTTATCGTCATAAATATCATCGATAATATCGTCGTTATTATTGTCATTATCTTCTTTTTATCGTCGTTTTTAACGTCGTTATTATCGTCGTTAATATCGTCGTTAATATCGTCATTATCATCGTTGATATCGTCCTTATCATCCTCATAATTATCGTCGTTAATATCGTCGTTATTTTGTCATAATCATCGTCGTTAATGTCCTCGTTATTATCGTCATTATATACGTTGTTATCGTCATAAATATTATCTTTAATATCGTCGTAATTATTGTCATTATCTTCTCTTTATTGTCTTTATTATCGTCGTTAATATTGTCGTTATTATCGTCGTTAATATCGTCCTTAATATCGTCATTATCATCGTTGTTATCGTCCTTCTTATCCTCATAATTATCGTCGTTAATATCGTCGTTATTTTGTCATAATCATCGTCGTTAATGTCGTCGTTATTATCGTCATTATCTACGTTGTTATCGTCATAAATATCATCGATAATATCGTCGTTATTATTGTCATTATCTTCTTTTTATCGTCGTTTTTAACGTCGTTATTATCGTCGTTAATATCGTCGTTAATATCGTCATTATCATCGTTGTTATCGTCCTTATCATCCTCATAATTATCGTCGTTAATATCGTCGTTATTTTGTCATAATCATCGTCGTTAATGTCGTCGTTATTATCGTCATTATCTACGTTGTTATCGTCATAAATATCATCGATAATATCGTCGTTATTATTGTCATTATCTTCTTTTTATCGTCGTTTTTAACGTCGTTATTATCGTCGTTAATATCGTCGTTAATATCGTCATTATCATCGTTGTTATCGTCCTTATCATCCTCATAATTATCGTCGTTAATATCGTCGTTATTTTGTCATAATCGTCGTCGTTAATGTCGTCGTTATTATCGTCATTATCTACGTTGTTATCGTCATAAATATTATCTATAATATCGTCGTTATTATTGTCATTATCTTCTCTTTATTGTCTTTATTATCGTCGTTAATATTGTCGTTATTATCGTCATTAATATCGTCGTTAATATCGTCATTATCATCGTTGTTATCGTCCTTATTATCCTCATAATTATCGTCGTTAATATCGTCGTTATTTTGTCATAATCATCGTCGTTAATGTCGTCGTTATTATCGTCATTATCTACGTTGTTATCGTCATAAATATCATCGATAATATCGTCGTTATTATTGTCATTATCTTCTTTTTATCGTCGTTTTTAACGTCGTTAATATCGTCGTTATTTTGTCATAATCATCGTCGTTAATGTCGTCGTTATTATCGTCATTATCTACGTTGTTATCGTCATAAATATCATCGATAATATCGTCGTTATTATTGTCATTATCTTCTTTTTATCGTCGTTTTTAACGTCGTTATTATCGTCGTTAATATCGTCGTTAATATCGTCATTATCATCGTTGTTATCGTCCTTATCATCCTCATAATTATCGTCGTTAATATCGTCGTTATTTTGTCATAATCATCGTCGTTAATGTCGTCGTTATTATCGTCATTATCTACGTTGTTATCGTCATAAATATTATCTATAATATCGTCGTTATTATTGTCATTATCTTCTCTTTATTGTCTTTATTATCGTCGTTAATATTGTCGTTATTATCGTCGTTAATATCGTCGTTAATATCGTCATTATCATCGTTGTTATCGTCCTTATTATCCTCATAATTATCGTCGTTAATATCGTCGTTATTTTGTCATAATCATCGTCGTTAATGTCGTCGTTATTATCGTCATTATCTACGTTGTTATCGTCATAAATATCATCGATAATATCGTCGTTATTATTGTCATTATCTTCTTTTTATCGTCGTTTTTAACGTCGTTAATATCGTCGTTATTTTGTCATAATCATCGTCGTTAATGTCGTCGTTATTATCGTCATTATCTACGTTGTTATCGTCATAAATATTATCTTTAATATCGTCGTTATTATTGTCATTATCTTCTTTTTATCGTCGTTATTATCGTCGTTAATATCGTCGTTATTATCGTCGTTAATATCGTCATTATCATCGTTGTTATCGTCCTTATCATCCTCATAATTATCGTCGTTAATATCGTCGTTATTGTGTCATAATCATCGTCGTTAATGTCGTCGTTATTTCGTCATTATCATCGTTATTATCGTCGTTAATATCGTCGTTATTATCGTCATTATCATCGTTGTTATCGTCCTTATCATCCTCATAATTATCGTCGTTAATATCGTCGTTATTTTGTCATAATCATCGTCGTTAATGTCGTCGTTATTATCGTGATTATCATCGTTGTTATCGTCATAAATATCATCGATAATATCGTCGTTATTATTGTCATTATCTTCTTTTTATCGTCGTTATTAACGTCGTTATTATCGTCGTTAATATCGTCGTTATTATCGTCATTATCTTCGTTGTTATCGTCCTTATTATCCTCATAATTATCGTCGTTAATATCGTAGTTATTTTGTCATAAACATCGTCGCTAATGTCGTCGTTATTATCGTCATTATCATCGTTGTTATCGTCCTTATCATCCTCATAATTATCGTCGTTAATATCGTCGTTATTTTGTCATAATCATCGTCGTTAATGTCGTCGTTATTATCGTCATTATCTACGTTGTTATCGTCATAAATATCATCGATAATATCGTCGTTATTATTGTCATTATCTTCTTTTTATCGTCGTTTTTAACGTCGTTATTATCGTCGTTAATATCGTCGTTAATATCGTCATTATCATCGTTGATATCGTCCTTATCATCCTCATAATTATCGTCGTTAATATCGTCGTTATTTTGTCATAATCATCGTCGTTAATGTCCTCGTTATTATCGTCATTATATACGTTGTTATCGTCATAAATATTATCTTTAATATCGTCGTAATTATTGTCATTATCTTCTCTTTATTGTCTTTATTATCGTCGTTAATATTGTCGTTATTATCGTCGTTAATATCGTCCTTAATATCGTCATTATCATCGTTGTTATCGTCCTTCTTATCCTCATAATTATCGTCGTTAATATCGTCGTTATTTTGTCATAATCATCGTCGTTAATGTCGTCGTTATTATCGTCATTATCTACGTTGTTATCGTCATAAATATCATCGATAATATCGTCGTTATTATTGTCATTATCTTCTTTTTATCGTCGTTATTAACGTCGTTATTATCGTCGTTAATATCGTCGTTAATATCGTCATTATCATCGTTGTTATCGTCCTTATCATCCTCATAATTATCGTCGTTAATATCGTCGTTATTTTGTCATAATCATCGTCGTTAATGTCGTCGTTATTATCGTCATTATCTACGTTGTTATCGTCATAAATATCATCGATAATATCGTCGTTATTATTGTCATTATCTTCTTTTTATCGTCGTTTTTAACGTCGTTATTATCGTCGTTAATATCGTCGTTAATATCGTCATTATCATCGTTGTTATCGTCCTTATCATCCTCATAATTATCGTCGTTAATATCGTCGTTATTTTGTCATAATCATCGTCGTTAATGTCGTCGTTATTATCGTCATTATCTACGTTGTTATCGTCATAAATATCATCGATAATATCGTCGTTATTATTGTCATTATCTTCTTTTTATCGTCGTTTTTAACGTCGTTATTATCGTCGTTAATATCGTCGTTAATATCGTCATTATCATCGTTGTTATCGTCCTTATCATCCTCATAATTATCGTCGTTAATATCGTCGTTATTTTGTCATAATCGTCGTCGTTAATGTCGTCGTTATTATCGTCATTATCTACGTTGTTATCGTCATAAATATTATCTATAATATCGTCGTTATTATTGTCATTATCTTCTCTTTATTGTCTTTATTATCGTCGTTAATATTGTCGTTATTATCGTCATTAATATCGTCGTTAATATCGTCATTATCATCGTTGTTATCGTCCTTATTATCCTCATAATTATCGTCGTTAATATCGTCGTTATTTTGTCATAATCATCGTCGTTAATGTCGTCGTTATTATCGTCATTATCTACGTTGTTATCGTCATAAATATCATCGATAATATCGTCGTTATTATTGTCATTATCTTCTTTTTATCGTCGTTTTTAACGTCGTTAATATCGTCGTTATTTTGTCATAATCATCGTCGTTAATGTCGTCGTTATTATCGTCATTATCTACGTTGTTATCGTCATAAATATCATCGATAATATCGTCGTTATTATTGTCATTATCTTCTTTTTATCGTCGTTATTAACGTCGTTATTATCGTCGTTAATATCGTCGTTAATATCGTCATTATCATCGTTGTTATCGTCCTTATCATCCTCATAATTATCGTCGTTAATATCGTCGTTATTTTGTCATAATCATCGTCGTTAATGTCGTCGTTATTATCGTCATTATCTACGTTGTTATCGTCATAAATATTATCTATAATATCGTCGTTATTATTGTCATTATCTTCTCTTTATTGTCTTTATTATCGTCGTTAATATTGTCGTTATTATCGTCGTTAATATCGTCGTTAATATCGTCATTATCATCGTTGTTATCGTCCTTATTATCCTCATAATTATCGTCGTTAATATCGTCGTTATTTTGTCATAATCATCGTCGTTAATGTCGTCGTTATTATCGTCATTATCTACGTTGTTATCGTCATAAATATCATCGATAATATCGTCGTTATTATTGTCATTATCTTCTTTTTATCGTCGTTATTATCGTCGTTAATATCGTCGTTATTTTGTCATAATCATCGTCGTTAATGTCGTCGTTATTATCGTCATTATCTACGTTGTTATCGTCATAAATATTATCTTTAATATCGTCGTTATTATTGTCATTATCTTCTTTTTATCGTCGTTATTATCGTCGTTAATATCGTCGTTATTATCGTCGTTAATATCGTCATTATCATCGTTGTTATCGTCCTTATCATCCTCATAATTATCGTCGTTAATATCGTCGTTATTTTGTCATAATCATCGTCGTTAATGTCGTCGTTATTTCGTCATTATCTACGTAATCATCGTCGTTAATATCGTCGTTAATATCGTCATTATCATCGTTGTTATCGTCCTTATCATCCTCATAATTATCGTCGTTAATATCGTCGTTATTTTGTCATAATCATCGTCGTTAATGTCGTCGTTATTATCGTGATTATCATCGTTGTTATCGTCATAAATATCATCGATAATATCGTCGTTATTATTGTCATTATCTTCTTTTTATCGTCGTTATTAACGTCGTTATTATCGTCGTTAATATCGTCGTTATTATCGTCATTATCTTCGTTGTTATCGTCCTTATTATCCTCATAATTATCGTCGTTAATATCGTAGTTATTTTGTCATAAACATCGTCGCTAATGTCGTCGTTATTATCGTCATTATCATCGTTGTTATCGTCCTTATCATCCTCATAATTATCGTCGTTAATATCGTCGTTATTTTGTCATAATCATCGTCGTTAATGTCGTCGTTATTATCGTCATTATCTACGTTGTTATCGTCATAAATATCATCGATAATATCGTCGTTATTATTGTCATTATCTTCTTTTTATCGTCGTTTTTAACGTCGTTATTATCGTCGTTAATATCGTCGTTAATATCGTCATTATCATCGTTGATATCGTCCTTATCATCCTCATAATTATCGTCGTTAATATCGTCGTTATTTTGTCATAATCATCGTCGTTAATGTCCTCGTTATTATCGTCATTATATACGTTGTTATCGTCATAAATATTATCTTTAATATCGTCGTAATTATTGTCATTATCTTCTCTTTATTGTCTTTATTATCGTCGTTAATATTGTCGTTATTATCGTCGTTAATATCGTCATTATCATCGTTGTTATCGTCCTTATCATCCTCATAATTATCGTCGTTAATATCGTCGTTATTTTGTCATAATCATCGTCGTTAATGTCGTCGTTATTATCGTCATTATCTACGTTGTTATCGTCATAAATATCATCGATAATATCGTCGTTATTATTGTCATTATCTTCTTTTTATCGTCGTTTTTAACGTCGTTATTATCGTCGTTAATATCGTCGTTAATATCGTCATTATCATCGTTGATATCGTCCTTATCATCCTCATAATTATCGTCGTTAATATCGTCGTTATTTTGTCATAATCATCGTCGTTAATGTCGTCGTTATTATCGTCATTATCTACGTTGTTATCGTCATAAATGTTATCTTTAATATCGTCGTTATTATTGTCATTATCTTCTCTTTATTGTCTTTATTATCGTCGTTAATATTGTCGTTATTATCGTCGTTAATATCGTCGTTAATATCGTCATTATCATCGTTGTTATCGTCCTTATTATCCTCATAATTATCGTCGTTAATATCGTCGTTATTTTGTCATAATCATCGTCGTTAATGTCGTCGTTATTATCGTCATTATCTACGTTGTTATCGTCATAAATATCATCGATAATATCGTCGTTATTATTGTCATTATCTTCTTTTTATCGTCGTTTTTACCGTCGTTATTATCGTCGTTAATATCGTCGTTAATATCGTCATTATCAACGTTGTTATCGTCCTTATCATCCTCATAATTATCGTCGTTAATATCGTCGTTATTTTGTCATAATCATCGTCGTTAATGTCGTCGTTATTATCGTCATTATCTACGTTGTTATCGTCATAAATATTATCTTTAATATCGTCGTTATTATTGTCATTATCTTCTCTTTATTGTCTTTATTATCGTCGTTAATATTGTCGTTATTATCGTCGTTAATATCGTCGTTAATATCGTCATTATCATCGTTGTTATCGTCCTTATTATCCTCATAATTATCGTCGTTAATATCGTCGTTATTTTGTCATAATCATCGTCGTTAATGTCGTCGTTATTATCGTAAATATCTACGTTGTTATCGTCATAAATATCATCGATAATATCGTCGTTATTATTGTCATTATCTTCTTTTTATCGTCGTTTTTACCGTCGTTATTATCGTCGTTAATATCGTCGTTAATATCGTCATTATCATCGTTGTTATCGTCCTTATCATCCTCATAATTATCGTCGTTAATATCGTCGTTATTTTGTCATAATCATCGTCGTTAATGTCGTCGTTATTATCGTCATTATCTACGTTGTTATCGTCATAAATATTATCTTTAATATCGTCGTTATTATTGTCATTATCTTCTCTTTATTGTCTTTATTATCGTCGTTAATATTGTCGTTATTATCGTCGTTAATATCGTCGTTAATATCGTCATTATCATCGTTGTTATCGTCCTTATTATCCTCATAATTATCGTCGTTAATATCGTCGTTATTTTGTCATAATCATCGTCGTTAATGTCGTCGTTATTATCGTCATTATCTACGTTGTTATCGTCATAAATATCATCGATAATATCGTCGTTATTATTGTCATTATCTTCTTTTTATCGTCGTTATTAACGTCGTTATTATCGTCGTTAATATCGTCGTTAATATCGTCATTATCATCGTTGTTATCGTCCTTATCATCCTCATAATTATCGTCGTTAATATCGTCGTTATTTTGTCATAATCATCGTCGTTAATGTCGTCGTTATTATCGTCATTATCTACGTTGTTATCGTCATAAATATCATCGATTATATCGTCGTTATTATTGTCATTATCTTCTTTTTATCGTCGTTTTTAACGTCGTTATTATCGTCGTTAATATCGTCGTTAATATCGTCATTATCATCGTTGTTATCGTCCTTATCATCCTCATAATTATCGTCGTTAATATCGTCGTTATTTTGTCATAATCATCGTCGTTAATGTCGTCGTTATTATCGTGATTATCATCGTTGTTATCGTCATAAATATCATCGATAATATCGTCGTTATTATTGTCATTATCTTCTTTTTATCGTCGTTATTATCGTCGTTAATATCGTCGTTATTATCGTCGTTAATATCGTCATTATCATCGTTGTTATCGTCCTTATCATCCTCATAATTATCGTCGTTAATATCGTCGTTATTTTGTCATAATCATTGTCGTTAATGTCGTCGTTATTATCGTCATTATCTTCGTTGTTATCGTCCTTATTATCCTCATAATTATCGTCGTTAATATCGTCGTTATTTTGTCATAATCATCGTCGTTAATGTCGTCGTTATTATCGTCATTATCTACGTTGTTATCGTCATAAATATTATCTTTAATATCGTCGTTATTATTGTCATTATCTTCTCTTTATTGTCTTTATTATCGTCGTTAATATTGTCGTTATTATCGTCGTTAATATCGTCGTTAATATCGTCATTATCATCGTTGTTATCGTCCTTATTATCCTCATAATTATCGTCGTTAATATCGTCGTTATTTTGTCATAATCATCGTCGTTAATGTCGTCGTTATTATCGTCATTATCTACGTTGTTATCGTCATAAATATCATCGATAATATCGTCGTTATTATTGTCATTATCTTCTTTTTATCGTCGTTATTAACGTCGTTATTATCGTCGTTAATATCGTCTTTAATATCGTCATTATCATCGTTGTTATCGTCCTTATCATCCTCATAATTATCGTCGTTAATATCGTCGTTATTTTGTCATAATCATCGTCGTTAATGTCGTCGTTATTATCGTCATTATCTACGTTGTTATCGTCATAAATATCATCGATTATATCGTCGTTATTATTGTCATTATCTTCTTTTTATCGTCGTTTTTAACGTCGTTATTATCGTCGTTAATATCGTCGTTAATATCGTCATTATCATCGTTGTTATCGTCCTTATCATCCTCATAATTATCGTCGTTAATATCGTCGTTATTTTGTCATAATCATCGTCGTTAATGTCTTCGTTATTATCGTCATTATCTACGTTGTTATCGTCATAAATATTATCTTTAATATCGTCGTTATTATTGTCATTATCTTCTTTTTATCGTCGTTATTATCGTCGTTAATATCGTCGTTATTATCGTCGTTAATATCGTCATTATCATCGTTGTTATCGTCCTTATCATCCTAATAATTATCGTCGTTAATATCGTCGTTATTTTGTCATAATCATCGTCGTTAATGTCGTCGTTATTTCGTCATTATCATCGTTATTATCGTCGTTAATATCGTCGTTAATATCGTCATAATCATCGTTGTTATCGTCCTTATCATCCTCATAATTATCGTCGTTAATATCGTCGTTATTTTGTCATAATCATCGTCGTTAATGTCGTCGTTATTATCGTCATTATCATCGTTGTTATCATCCTTATCATCCTCATAATTATCGTCGTTAATATCGTCGTTAATTTGTCATAATCATCGACGATAATGTCGTCGTTATTATCGTCATTATCTTCGTTGTTATCGTCATAAATATCATCGATAATATCGTCGTTATTATTGTCATTATCTTCTTTTTATCGTCGTTATTAACGTCGTTATTATCGTCGTTAATATCGTCGTTAATATCGTCATTATCATCGTTGTTATCGTCCTTATCATCCTCATAATTATCGTCGTTAATATCGTCGTTATTTTGTCATAATCATCGTCGTTAATGTCGTCGTTATTATCGTCATTATCTACGTTGTTATCGTCATAAATATCATCGATAATATCGTCGTTATTATTGTCATTATCTTCTTTTTATCGTCGTTTTTAACGTCGTTATTATCGTCGTTAATATCGTCGTTAATATCGTCATTATCATCGTTGTTATCGTCCTTATCATCCCCATAATTATCGTCGTTAATATCGTCGTTATTTTGTCATAATCATCGTCGTTAATGTCGTCGTTATTATCGTCATTATCTACGTTGTTATCGTCATAAATATTATCTTTAATATCGTCGTTATTATTGTCATTATCTTCTCTTTATTGTCTTTATTATCGTCGTTAATATTGTCGTTATTATCGTCGTTAATATCGTCGTTAATATCGTCATTATCATCGTTGTTATCGTCCTTATTATCCTCATAATTATCGTCGTTAATATCGTCGTTATTTTGTCATAATCATCGTCGTTAATGTCGTCGTTATTATCGTCATTATCTACGTTGTTATCGTCATAAATATCATCGTTAATATCGTCGTTATTATTGTCATTATCTTCTTTTTATCGTCGTTATTATCGTCGTTAATATCGTAGTTATTATCGTCGTTATTATCGTCGTTAATATCGTCATTATCATCGTTGTTATCATCCTTATCATCCTCATAATTATCGTCGTTAATATCGTCGTTAATTTGTCATAATCATCGACGATAATGTCGTCGTTATTATCGTCATTATCTTCGTTGTTATCGTCATAAATATCATCGATAATATCGTCGTTATTATTGTCATTATCTTCTTTTTATCGTCGTTATTAACGTCGTTATTATCGTCGTTAATATCGTCGTTAATATCGTCATTATCATCGTTGTTATCGTCCTTATCATCCTCATAATTATCGTCGTTAATATCGTCGTTATTTTGTCATAATCATCGACGATAATGTCGTCGTTATTATCGTCATTATCTTCGTTGTTATCGTCATAATTATCATCGTTAATATCGTCGTTATTATTGTCATTATCTTCTTTTTATCGACGTTATTATCGTCGTTAATATCGTCGTTATTATCGTCGTTAATATCGTCATTATCATCGTTGTTATCGTCCTTATTATCCTCATAATTATCGTCGTTAATATCGTCGTTATTTTGTCACAATCATCGTCGTTAATGTCGTCGTTATTATCGTCATTATCATCGTTGTTATCGTCCTTATCATCCTCATAATTATCGTCGTTAATATCGTCGTTATTTTGTCATAATCATCGTCGTTAATGTCGTCGTTATTATCGTCATTATCTACGTTGTTATCGTCATAAATATCATCGATAATATCGTCGTTATTATTGTCATTATCTTCTTTTTATCGTCGTTTTTAACGTCGTTATTATCGTCGTTAATATCGTCGTTAATATCGTCATTATCATCGTTGATATCGTCCTTATCATCCTCATAATTATCGTCGTTAATATCGTCGTTATTTTGTCATAATCATCGTCGTTAATGTCGTCGTTATTATCGTCATTATCTACGTTGTTATCGTCATAAATATTATCTTTAATATCGTCGTAATTATTGTCATTATCTTCTCTTTATTGTCTTTATTATCGTCGTTAATATTGTCGTTATTATCGTCGTTAATATCGTCGTTAATATCGTCATTATCATCGTTGTTATCGTCCTTATTATCCTCATAATTATCGTCGTTAATATCGTCGTTATTTTGTCATAATCATCGTCGTTAATGTCGTCGTTATTATCGTCATTATCTACGTTGTTATCGTCATAAATATCATCGATAATATCGTCGTTATTATTGTCATTATCTTCTTTTTATCGTCGTTATTAACGTCGTTATTATCGTCGTTAATATCGTCGTTAATATCGTCATTATCATCGTTGTTATCGTCCTTATCATCCTCATAATTATCGTCGTTAATATCGTCGTTATTTTGTCATAATCATCGTCGTTAATGTCGTCGTTATTATCGTCATTATCTACGTTGTTATCGTCATAAATATCATCGATAATATCGTCGTTATTATTGTCATTATCTTCTTTTTATCGTCGTTTTTAACGTCGTTATTATCGTCGTTAATATCGTCGTTAATATCGTCATTATCATCGTTGTTATCGTCCTTATCATCCTCATAATTATCGTCGTTAATATCGTCGTTATTTTGTCATAATCATCGTCGTTAATGTCGTCGTTATTATCGTCATTATCTACGTTGTTATCGTCATAAATATTATCTTTAATATCGTCGTTATTATTGTCATTATATTCTCTTTATTGTCTTTATTATCGTCGTTAATATTGTCGTTATTATCGTCGTTAATATCGTCGTTAATATCGTCATTATCATCGTTGTTATCGTCCTTATTATCCTCATAATTATCGTCGTTAATATCGTCGTTATTTTGTCATAATCATCGTCGTTAATGTCGTCGTTATTATCGTCATTATCTACGTTGTTATCGTCATAAATATCATCGATAATATCGTCGTTATTATTGTCATTATCTTCTTTTTATCGTCGTTATTAACGTCGTTATTATCGTCGTTAATATCGTCGTTAATATCGTCATTATCATCGTTGTTATCGTCCTTATCATCCTCATAATTATCGTCGTTAATATCGTCGTTATTTTGTCATAATCATCGTCGTTAATGTCGTCGTTATTATCGTCATTATCTACGTTGTTATCGTCATAAATATCATCGATTATATCGTCGTTATTATTGTCATTATCTTCTTTTTATCGTCGTTTTTAACGTCGTTATTATCGTCGTTAATATCGTCGTTAATATCGTCATTATCATCGTTGTTATCGTCCTTATCATCCTCATAATTATCGTCGTTAATATCGTCGTTATTTTGTCATAATCATCGTCGTTAATGTCGTCGTTATTATCGTGATTATCATCGTTGTTATCGTCATAAATATCATCGATAATATCGTCGTTATTATTGTCATTATCTTCTTTTTATCGTCGTTATTATCGTCGTTAATATCGTCGTTATTATCGTCGTTAATATCGTCATTATCATCGTTGTTATCGTCCTTATCATCCTCATAATTATCGTCGTTAATATCGTCGTTATTTTGTCATAATCATTGTCGTTAATGTCGTCGTTATTATCGTCATTATCTTCGTTGTTATCGTCCTTATTATCCTCATAATTATCGTCGTTAATATCGTCGTTATTTTGTCATAATCATCGTCGTTAATGTCGTCGTTATTATCGTCATTATCTACGTTGTTATCGTCATAAATATTATCTTTAATATCGTCGTTATTATTGTCATTATCTTCTCTTTATTGTCTTTATTATCGTCGTTAATATTGTCGTTATTATCGTCGTTAATATCGTCGTTAATATCGTCATTATCATCGTTGTTATCGTCCTTATTATCCTCATAATTATCGTCGTTAATATCGTCGTTATTTTGTCATAATCATCGTCGTTAATGTCGTCGTTATTATCGTCATTATCTACGTTGTTATCGTCATAAATATCATCGATTATATCGTCGTTATTATTGTCATTATCTTCTTTTTATCGTCGTTTTTAACGTCGTTATTATCGTCGTTAATATCGTCGTTAATATCGTCATTATCATCGTTGTTATCGTCCTTAGCATCCTCATAATTATCGTCGTTAATATCGTCGTTATTTTGTCATAATCATCGTCGTTAATGTCGTCGTTATTATCGTCATTATCTACGTTGTTATCGTCATAAATATCATCGATTATATCGTCGTTATTATTGTCATTATCTTCTTTTTATCGTCGTTTTTAACGTCGTTATTATCGTCGTTAATGTCGTCGTTAATATCGTCATTATCATCGTTGTTATCGTCCTCATCATCCTCATAATTATCGTCGTTAATATCGTCGTTATTTTGTCATAATCATCGTCGTTAATGTCGTCGTTATTATCGTCATTATCTACGTTGTTATCGTCATAAATATTATCTTTAATATCGTCGTTATTATTGTCATTATCTTCTTTTTATCGTCGTTATTATCGTCGTTAATATCGTCGTTATTATCGTCGTTAATATCGTCATTATCATCGTTGTTATCGTCCTTATCATCCTAATAATTATCGTCGTTAATATCGTCGTTATTTTGTCATAATCATCGTCGTTAATGTCGTCGTTATTTCGTCATTATCATCGTTATTATCGTCGTTAATATCGTCGTTAATATCGTCATAATCATCGTTGTTATCGTCCTTATCATCCTCATAATTATCGTCGTTAATATCGTCGTTATTTTGTCATAATCATCGTCGTTAATGTCGTCGTTATTATCGTCATTATCATCGTTGTTATCATCCTTATCATCCTCATAATTATCGTCGTTAATATCGTCGTTATTTTGTCATAATCATCGACGATAATGTCGTCGTTATTATCGTCATTATCTTCGTTGTTATCGTCATAAATATCATCGATAATATCGTCGTTATTATTGTCATTATCTTCTTTTTATCGTCGTTATTAACGTCGTTATTATCGTCGTTAATATCGTCGTTAATATCGTCATTATCATCGTTGTTATCGTCCTTATCATCCTCATAATTATCGTCGTTAATATCGTCGTTATTTTGTCATAATCATCGTCGTTAATGTCGTCGTTATTATCGTCATTATCTAAGTTGTTATCGTCATAAATATCATCGATAATATCGTCGTTATTATTGTCATTATCTTCTTTTTATCGTCGTTTTTAACGTCGTTATTATCGTCGTTAATATCGTCGTTAATATCGTCATTATCATCGTTGTTATCGTCCTTATCATCCTCATAATTATCGTCGTTAATATCGTCGTTATTTTGTCATAATCATCGTCGTTAATGTCGTCGTTATTATCGTCATTATCTACGTTGTTATCGTCATAAATATTATCTTTAATATCGTCGTTATTATTGTCATTATCTTCTTTTTATCGTCGTTATTATCGTCGTTAATATCGTCGTTATTATCGTCGTTAATATCGT
This sequence comes from Dolichovespula media, assembly GCA_911387685.1. Taxonomy (NCBI): domain Eukaryota; kingdom Metazoa; phylum Arthropoda; class Insecta; order Hymenoptera; family Vespidae; genus Dolichovespula; species Dolichovespula media. The sequence goes on from CAJVQJ010000058.1 coordinate 142,035, forward strand.
CATTATCATCGTTGTTATCGTCCTTATCATCCTAATAATTATCGTCGTTAATATCGTCGTTATTTTGTCATAATCATCGTCGTTAATGTCGTCGTTATTTCGTCATTATCATCGTTATTATCGTCGTTAATATCGTCGTTAATATCGTCATAATCATCGTTGTTATCGTCCTTATCATCCTCATAATTATCGTCGTTAATATCGTCGTTATTTTGTCATAATCATCGTCGTTAATGTCGTCGTTATTATCGTCATTATCTACGTTGTTATCGTCATAAATATTATCTTTAATATCGTCGTTATTATTGTCATTATCTTCTCTTTATTGTCTTTATTATCGTCGTTAATATTGTCGTTATTATCGTCGTTAATATCGTCGTTAATATCGTCATTATCATCGTTGTTATCGTCCTTATTATCCTCATAATTATCGTCGTTAATATCGTCGTTATTTTGTCATAATCATCGTCGTTAATGTCGTCGTTATTATCGTCATTATCTACGTTGTTATCGTCATAAATATCATCGATAATATCGTCGTTATTATTGTCATTATCTTCTTTTTATCGTCGTTATTAACGTCGTTATTATCGTCGTTAATATCGTCGTTAATATCGTCATTATCATCGTTGTTATCATCCTTATCATCCTCATAATTATCGTCGTTAATATCGTCGTTATTTTGTCATAATCATCGACGATAATGTCGTCGTTATTATCGTCATTATCTTCGTTGTTATCGTCATAATTATCATCGTTAAAATCGTCGTTATTATTGTCATTATCTTCTTTTTATCGACGTTATTATCGTCGTTAATATCGTCGTTATTATCGTCGTTAATATCGTCATTATCATCGTTGTTATCGTCCTTATTATCCTCATAATTATCGTCGTTAATATCGTCGTTATTTTGTCACAATCATCGTCGTTAATGTCGTCGTTATTATCGTCATTATCATCGTTGTTATCGTCCTTATCATCCTCATAATTATCGTCCTTAATATCGTCGTTATTTTGTCATAATCATCGTCGTTAATGTCGTCGTTATTATCGTCATTATCTACGTTGTTATCGTCATAAATATCATCGATAATATCGTCGTTATTATTGTCATTATCTTCTTTTTATCGTCGTTATTAACGTCGTTATTATCGTCGTTAATATCGTCGTTATTATCGTCATTATCTTCGTTGTTATCGTCCTTATTATCCTCATAATTATCGTCGTTAATATCGTAGTTATTTTGTCATAAACATCGTCGCTAATGTCGTCGTTATTATCGTCATTATCATCGTTGTTATCGTCCTTATCATCCTCATAATTATCGTCGTTAATATCGTCGTTATTTTGTCATAATCATCGTCGTTAATGTCGTCGTTATTATCGTCATTATCTACGTTGTTATCGTCATAAATATCATCGATAATATCGTCGTTATTATTGTCATTATCTTCTTTTTATCGTCGTTTTTAACGTCGTTATTATCGTCGTTAATATCGTCGTTAATATCGTCATTATCATCGTTGATATCGTCCTTATCATCCTCATAATTATCGTCGTTAATATCGTCGTTATTTTGTCATAATCATCGTCGTTAATGTCCTCGTTATTATCGTCATTATCTACGTTGTTATCGTCATAAATATTATCTTTAATATCGTCGTAATTATTGTCATTATCTTCTCTTTATTGTCTTTATTATCGTCGTTAATATTGTCGTTATTATCGTCGTTAATATCGTCGTTAATATCGTCATTATCATCGTTGTTATCGTCCTTATTATCCTCATAATTATCGTCGTTAATATCGTCGTTTTTTTGTCATAATCATCGTCGTTAATGTCGTCGTTATTATCGTCATTATCTACGTTGTTATCGTCATAAATATCATCGATAATATCGTCGTTATTATTGTCATTATCTTCTTTTTATCGTCGTTATTAACGTCGTTATTATCGTCGTTAATATCGTCGTTAATATCGTCATTATCATCGTTGTTATCATCCTTATCATCCTCATAATTATCGTCGTTAATATCGTCGTTATTTTGTCATAATCATCGACGATAATGTCGTCGTTATTATCGTCATTATCTTCGTTGTTATCGTCATAATTATCATCGTTAAAATCGTCGTTATTATTGTCATTATCTTCTTTTTATCGACGTTATTATCGTCGTTAATATCGTCGTTATTATCGTCGTTAATATCGTCATTATCATCGTTGTTATCGTCCTTATTATCCTCATAATTATCGTCGTTAATATCGTCGTTATTTTGTCACAATCATCGTCGTTAATGTCGTCGTTATTATCGTCATTATCATCGTTGTTATCGTCCTTATCATCCTCATAATTATCGTCCTTAATATCGTCGTTATTTTGTCATAATCATCGTCGTTAATGTCGTCGTTATTATCGTCATTATCTACGTTGTTATCGTCATAAATATCATCGATAATATCGTCGTTATTATTGTCATTATCTTCTTTTTATCGTCGTTATTAACGTCGTTATTATCGTCGTTAATATCGTCGTTATTATCGTCATTATCTTCGTTGTTATCGTCCTTATTATCCTCATAATTATCGTCGTTAATATCGTAGTTATTTTGTCATAAACATCGTCGCTAATGTCGTCGTTATTATCGTCATTATCATCGTTGTTATCGTCCTTATCATCCTCATAATTATCGTCGTTAATATCGTCGTTATTTTGTCATAATCATCGTCGTTAATGTCGTCGTTATTATCGTCATTATCTACGTTGTTATCGTCATAAATATCATCGATAATATCGTCGTTATTATTGTCATTATCTTCTTTTTATCGTCGTTTTTAACGTCGTTATTATCGTCGTTAATATCGTCGTTAATATCGTCATTATCATCGTTGATATCGTCCTTATCATCCTCATAATTATCGTCGTTAATATCGTCGTTATTTTGTCATAATCATCGTCGTTAATGTCCTCGTTATTATCGTCATTATCTACGTTGTTATCGTCATAAATATTATCTTTAATATCGTCGTAATTATTGTCATTATCTTCTCTTTATTGTCTTTATTATCGTCGTTAATATTGTCGTTATTATCGTCGTTAATATCGTCGTTAATATCGTCATTATCATCGTTGTTATCGTCCTTATTATCCTCATAATTATCGTCGTTAATATCGTCGTTTTTTTGTCATAATCATCGTCGTTAATGTCGTCGTTATTATCGTCATTATCTACGTTGTTATCGTCATAAATATCATCGATAATATCGTCGTTATTATTGTCATTATCTTCTTTTTATCGTCGTTATTAACGTCGTTATTATCGTCGTTAATATCGTCGTTAATATCGTCATTATCATCGTTGTTATCGTCCTTATCATCCTCATAATTATCGTCGTTAATATCGTCGTTATTTTGTCATAATCATCGTCGTTAATGTCGTCGTTATTATCGTCATTATCTACGTTGTTATCGTCATAAATATCATCGATAATATCGTCGTTATTATTGTCATTATCTTCTTTTTATCGTCGTTTTTAACGTCGTTATTATCGTCGTTATTATCGTCGTTAATATCGTCATTATCATCGTTGTTATCGTCCTTATCATCCTCATAATTATCGTCGTTAATATCGTCGTTATTTTGTCATAATCATCGTCGTTAATGTCGTCGTTATTTCGGCATTATCATCGTTATTATCGTCGTTAATATCGTCGTTAATATCGTCATAATCATCGTTGTTATCGTCCTTATCATCCTCATAATTATCGTCGTTAATATCGTCGTTATTTTGTCATAATCATCGTCGTTAATGTCGTCGTTATTATCGTCATTATCATCGTTGTTATCATCCTTATCATCCTCATAATTATCGTCGTTAATATCGTCGTTATTTTGTCATAATCATCGACGATAATGTCGTCGTTATTATCGTCATTATCTTCGTTGTTATCGTCATAATTATCATCGTTAATATCGTCGTTATTATTGTCATTATCTTCTTTTTATCGACGTTATTATCGTCGTTAATATCGTCGTTATTATCGTCGTTAATATCGTCATTATCATCGTTGTTATCGTCCTTATTATCCTCATAATTATCGTCGTTAATATCGTCGTTATTTTGTCACAATCATCGTCGTTAATGTCGTCGTTATTATCGTCATTATCATCGTTGTTATCGTCCTTATCATCCTCATAATTATCGTCGTTAATATCGTCGTTATTTTGTCATAATCATCGACGATAATGTCGTCGTTATTATCGTCATTATCTTCGTTGTTATCGTCATAATTATCATCGATAATATCGTCGTTATTATTGTCATTATCTTCTTTTTATCGTCGTTATTAACGTCGTTATTATCGTCGTTAATATCGTCGTTAATATCGTCATTATCATCGTTGTTATCGTCCTTATCATCCTCATAATTATCGTCGTTAATATCGTCGTTATTTTGTCATAATCATCGTCGTTAATGTCGTCGTTATTATCGTCATTATCTACGTTGTTATCGTCATAAATATCATCGATAATATCGTCGTTATTATTGTCATTATCTTCTTTTTATCGTCGTTTTTAACGTCGTTATTATCGTCGTTAATATCGTCGTTAATATCGTCATTATCATCGTTGTTATCGTCCTTATCATCATCATAATTATCGTCGTTAATATCGTCGTTATTTTGTCATAATCATCGTCGTTAATGTCGTCGTTATTATCGTCATTATCTACGTTGTTATCGTCATAAATATCATCGATAATATCGTCGTTATTATTGTCATTATCTTCTTTTTATCGTCGTTTTTACCGTCGTTATTATCGTCGTTAATATCGTCGTTAATATCGTCATTATCATCGTTGTTATCGTCCTTATCATTTTCATAATTATCGTCGTTAATATCGTCGTTATTTTGTCATAATCATCGTCGTTAATGTCGTCGTTATTATCGTCATTATCTACGTTGTTATCGTCATAAATATTATCTTTAATATCGTCGTTATTATTGTCATTATCTTCTCTTTATTGTCTTTATTATCGTCGTTAATATTGTCGTTATTATCGTCGTTAATATCGTCGTTAATATCGTCATTATCATCGTTGTTATCGTCCTTATTATCCTCATAATTATCGTCGTTAATATCGTCGTTATTTTGTCATAATCATCGTCGTTAATGTCGTCGTTATTATCGTCATTATCTACGTTGTTATCGTCATAAATATCATCGATAATATCGTCGTTATTATTGTCATTATCTTCTTTTTATCGTCGTTATTAACGTCGTTATTATCGTCGTTAATATCGTCGTTAATATCGTCATTATCATCGTTGTTATCGTCCTTATCAACCTCATAATTATCGTCGTTAATATCGTCGTTATTTTGTCATAATCATCGTCGTTAATGTCGTCGTTATTATCGTCATTATCTACGTTGTTATCGTCATAAATATCATCGATTATATCGTCGTTATTATTGTCATTATCTTCTTTTTATCGTCGTTTTTAACGTCGTTATTATCGTCGTTAATATCGTCGTTAATATCGTCATTATCATCGTTGTTATCGTCCTTATCATCCTCATAATTATCGTCGTTAATATCGTCGTTATTTTGTCATAATCATCGTCGTTAATGTCGTCGTTATTATCGTGATTATCATCGTTGTTATCGTCATAAATATCATCGATAATATCGTCGTTATTATTGTCATTATCTTCTTTTTATCGTCGTTATTATCGTCGTTAATATCGTCGTTATTATCGTCGTTAATATCGTCATTATCATCGTTGTTATCGTCCTTATCATCCTAATAATTATCGTCGTTAATATCGTCGTTATTTTGTCATAATCATCGTCGTTAATGTCGTCGTTATTTCGTCATTATCATCGTTATTATCGTCGTTAATATCGTCGTTAATATCGTCATAATCATCGTTGTTATCGTCCTTATCATCCTCATAATTATCGTCGTTAATATCGTCGTTATTTTGTCATAATCATCGTCGTTAATGTCGTCGTTATTATCGTGATTATCATCGTTGTTATCGTCATAAATATCATCGATAATATCGTCGTTATTATTGTCATTATCTTCTTTTTATCGTCGTTATTAACGTCGTTATTATCGTCGTTAATATCGTCGTTAATATCGTCATTATCATCGTTGTTATCGTCCTTATTATCCTCATAGTTATCGTCGTTAATATCGTCGTTATTTTGTCATAAACATCGTCGCTATTGTCGTCGTTATTATCGTCATTATCATCGTTGTTATCGTCCTTATCATCCTCATAATTATCGTCGTTAATATCGTCGTTATTTTGTCATAATCATTGTCGTTAATTTCGTCGTTATTATCGTAATTATCTTCGTTGTTATCGTCCTTATTATCCTCATAATTATCGTCGTTAATATCGTCGTTATTTTGTCATAATCATCGTCGTTAATGTCGTCGTTATTATCGTCATTATCTACGTTGTTATCGTCATAAATATTATCTTTAATATCGTCGTTATTATTGTCATTATCTTCTCTTTATTGTCTTTATTATCGTCGTTAATATTGTCGTTATTATCGTCGTTAATATCGTCGTTAATATCGTCATTATCATCGTTGTTATCGTCCTTATTATCCTCATAATTATCGTCGTTAATATCGTCGTTATTTTGTCATAATCATCGTCGTTAATGTCGTCGTTATTATCGTCATTATCTACGTTGTTATCGTCATAAATATCATCGATAATATCGTCGTTATTATTGTCATTATCTTCTTTTTATCGTCGTTATTAACGTCGTTATTATCGTCGTTAATATCGTCGTTAATATCGTCATTATCATCGTTGTTATCGTCCTTATCATCCTCATAATTATCGTCGTTAATATCGTCGTTATTTTGTCATAATCATCGTCGTTAATGTCGTCGTTATTATCGTCATTATCTACGTTGTTATCGTCATAAATATCATCGATTATATCGTCGTTATTATTGTCATTATCTTCTTTTTATCGTCGTTTTTAACGTCGTTATTATCGTCGTTAATATCGTCGTTAATATCGTCATTATCATCGTTGTTATCGTCCTTATCATCCTCATAATTATCGTCGTTAATATCGTCGTTATTTTGTCATAATCATCGTCGTTAATGTCGTCGTTATTATCGTCATTATCTACGTTGTTATCGTCATAAATATTATCTTTAATATCGTCGTTATTATTGTGATTATCTTCTCTTTATTGTCTTTATTATCGTCGTTAATATTGTCGTTATTATCGTCGTTAATATCGTCGTTAATATCGTCATTATCATCGTTGTTATCGTCCTTATCATCCTCATAATTATCGTCGTTAATATCGTCGTTATTTTGTCATAATCATCGTCGTTAATGTCGTCGTTATTATCGTCATTTTCTACGTTGTTATCGTCATAAATATCATCGATAATATCGTCGTTATTATTGTCATTATCTTCTTTTTATCGTCGTTTTTAACGTCGTTAATATCGTCGTTATTTTGTCATAATCATCGTCGTTAATGTCGTCGTTATTATCGTCATTATCTACGTTGTTATCGTCATAAATATTATCTTTAATATCGTCGTTATTATTGTCATTATCTTCTTTTTATCGTCGTTATTATCGTCGTTAATATCGTCGTTATTATCGTCGTTAATATCGTCATTATCATCGTTGTTATCGTCCTTATCATCCTCATAATTATCGTCGTTAATATCGTCGTTATTTTGTCATAATCATCGTCGTTAATGTCGTCGTTATTTCGTCATTATCATCGTTATTATCGTCGTTAATATCGTCGTTAATATCGTCATAATCATCGTTGTTATCGTCCTTATCATCCTCATAATTATCGTCGTTAATATCGTCGTTATTTTGTCATAATCATCGTCGTTAATGTCGTCGTTATTATCGTCATTATCATCGTTGTTATCATCCTTATCATCCTCATAATTATCGTCGTTAATATCGTCGTTATTTTGTCATAATCATCGACGATAATGTCGTCGTTATTATCGTCATTATCTTCGTTGTTATCGTCATAATTATCATCGTTAATATCGTCGTTATTATTGTCATTATCTTCTTTTTATCGACGTTATTATCGTCGTTAATATCGTCGTTATTATCGTCGTTAATATCGTCATTATCATCGTTGTTATCGTCCTTATTATCCTCATAATTATCGTCGTTAATATCGTCGTTATTTTGTCACAATCATCGTCGTTAATGTCGTCGTTATTATCGTCATTATCATCGTTGTTATCGTCCTTATCATCCTCATAATTATCGTCGTTAATATCGTCGTTATTTTGTCATAATCATCGACGATAATGTCGTCGTTATTATCGTCATTATCTTCGTTGTTATCGTCATAATTATCATCGATAATATCGTCGTTATTATTGTCATTATCTTCTTTTTATCGTCGTTATTAACGTCGTTATTATCGTCGTTAATATCGTCGTTAATATCGTCATTATCATCGTTGTTATCGTCCTTATCATCCTCATAATTATCGTCGTTAATATCGTCGTTATTTTGTCATAATCATCGTCGTTAATGTCGTCGTTATTATCGTCATTATCTACGTTGTTATCGTCATAAATATCATCGATAATATCGTCGTTATTATTGTCATTATCTTCTTTTTATCGTCGTTTTTAACGTCGTTATTATCGTCGTTAATATCGTCGTTAATATCGTCATTATCATCGTTGTTATCGTCCTTATCATCATCATAATTATCGTCGTTAATATCGTCGTTATTTTGTCATAATCATCGTCGTTAATGTCGTCGTTATTATCGTCATTATCTACGTTGTTATCGTCATAAATATTATCTTTATTATCGTCGTTATTATTGTCATTATCTTCTCTTTATTGTCTTTATTATCGTCGTTAATATTGTCGTTATTATCGTCGTTAATATCGTCGTTAATATCGTCATTATCATCGTTGTTATCGTCCTTATTATCCTCATAATTATCGTCGTTAATATCGTCGTTATTTTGTCATAATCATCGTCGTTAATGTCGTCGTTATTATCGTCATTATCTACGTTGTTATCGTCATAAATATCATCGATAATATCGTCGTTATTATTGTCATTATCTTCTTTTTATCGTCGTTTTTAACGTCGTTATTATCGTCGTTAATATCGTCGTTAATATCGTCATTATCATCGTTGTTATCGTCCTTATCATCCTCATAATTATCGTCGTTAATATCGTCGTTATTTTGTCATAATCATCGTCGTTAATGTCGTCGTTATTATCGTCATTATCTACGTTGTTATCGTCCTTATTATCCTCATAATTATCGTCGTTAATATCGTCGTTAATATCGTCATTATCATCGTTGTTATCGTCCTTATCATCCTCATAATTATCGTCGTTAATATCGTCGTTATTTTGTCATAATCATCGTCGTTAATGTCGTCGTTATTATCGTCATTATCTACGTTGTTATCGTCATAAATATTATCTTTAATATCGTCGTTATTATTGTCATTATCTTCTTTTTATCGTCGTTATTATCGTCGTTAATATCGTCGTTATTATCGTCGTTAATATCGTCATTATCATCGTTGTTATCGTCCTTATCATCCTAATAATTATCGTCGTTAATATCGTCGTTATTTTGTCATAATCATCGTCGTTAATGTCGTCGTTATTTCGTCATTATCATCGTTATTATCGTCGTTAATATCGTCGTTAATATCGTCATAATCATCGTTGTTATCGTCCTTATCATCCTCATAATTATCGTCGTTAATATCGTCGTTATTTTGTCATAATCATCGTCGTTAATGTCGTCGTTATTATCGTGATTATCATCGTTGTTATCGTCATAAATATCATCGATAATATCGTCGTTATTATTGTCATTATCTTCTTTTTATCGTCGTTATTAACGTCGTTATTATCGTCGTTAATATCGTCGTTAATATCGTCATTATCATCGTTGTTATCGTCCTTATTATCCTCATAGTTATCGTCGTTAATATCGTCGTTATTTTGTCATAAACATCGTCGCTAATGTCGTCGTTATTATCGTCATTATCATCGTTGTTATCGTCCTTATCATCCTCATAATTATCGTCGTTAATATCGTCGTTATTTTGTCATAATCATCGTCGTTAATGTCGTCGTTATTATCGTCATTATCTACGTTGTTATCGTCATAAATATTATCTTTAATATCGTCGTTATTATTGTCATTATCTTCTCTTTATTGTCTTTATTATCGTCGTTAATATTGTCGTTATTATCGTCGTTAATATCGTCGTTAATATCGTCATTATCATCGATGTTATCGTCCTTATTATCCTCATAATTATCGTCGTTAATATCGTCGTTATTTTGTCATAATCATCGTCGTTAATGTCGTCGTTATTATCGTCATTATCTACGTTGTTATCGTCATAAATATCATCGATAATATCGTCGTTATTATTGTCATTATCTTCTTTTTATCGTCGTTTTTAACGTCGTTATTATCGTCGTTAATATCGTCGTTAATATCGTCATTATCATCGTTGTTATCGTCCTTATCATCCTCATAATTATCGTCGTTAATATCGTCGTTATTTTGTCATAATCATCGTCGTTAATGTCGTCGTTATTATCGTCATTATCTACGTTGTTATCGTCATAAATATCATCGATAATATCGTCGTTATTATTGTCATTATCTTCTTTTTATCGTCGTTTTTAACGTCGTTATTATCGTCGTTAATATCGTCGTTAATATCGTCATTATCATCGTTGTTATCGTCCTTATCATCCTCATAATTATCGTCGTTAATATCGTCGTTATTTTGTCATAATCATCGTCGTTAATGTCGTCGTTATTTCGTCATTATCATCGTTATTATCGTCGTTAATATCGTCGTTAATATCGTCATAATCATCGTTGTTATCGTCCTTATCATCCTCATAATTATCGTCGTTAATATCGTCGTTATTTTGTCATAATCATCGTCGTTAATGTCGTCGTTATTATCGTGATTATCATCGTTGTTATCGTCATAAATATCATCGATAATATCGTCGTTATTATTGTCATTATCTTCTTTTTATCGTCGTTATTAACGTCGTTATTATCGTCGTTAATATCGTCGTTAATATCGTCATTATCATCGTTGTTATCGTCCTTATTATCCTCATAGTTATCGTCGTTAATATCGTCGTTATTTTGTCATAAACATCGTCGCTATTGTCGTCGTTATTATCGTCATTATCATCGTTGTTATCGTCCTTATCATCCTCATAATTATCGTCGTTAATATCGTCGTTATTTTGTCATAATCATTGTCGTTAATTTCGTCGTTATTATCGTAATTATCTTCGTTGTTATCGTCCTTATTATCCTCATAATTATCGTCGTTAATATCGTCGTTATTTTGTCATAATCATCGTCGTTAATGTCGTCGTTATTATCGTCATTATCTACGTTGTTATCGTCATAAATATTATCTTTAATATCGTCGTTATTATTGTCATTATCTTCTCTTTATTGTCTTTATTATCGTCGTTAATATTGTCGTTATTATCGTCGTTAATATCGTCGTTAATATCGTCATTATCATCGTTGTTATCGTCCTTATTATCCTCATAATTATCGTCGTTAATATCGTCGTTATTTTGTCATAATCATCGTCGTTAATGTCGTCGTTATTATCGTCATTATCTACGTTGTTATCGTCATAAATATCATCGATAATATCGTCGTTATTATTGTCATTATCTTCTTTTTATCGTCGTTATTAACGTCGTTATTATCGTCGTTAATATCGTCGTTAATATCGTCATTATCATCGTTGTTATCGTCCTTATCATCCTCATAATTATCGTCGTTAATATCGTCGTTATTTTGTCATAATCATCGTCGTTAATGTCGTCGTTATTATCGTCATTATCTACGTTGTTATCGTCATAAATATCATCGATTATATCGTCGTTATTATTGTCATTATCTTCTTTTTATCGTCGTTTTTAACGTCGTTATTATCGTCGTTAATATCGTCGTTAATATCGTCATTATCATCGTTGTTATCGTCCTTATCATCCTCATAATTATCGTCGTTAATATCGTCGTTATTTTGTCATAATCATCGTCGTTAATGTCGTCGTTATTATCGTCATTATCTACGTTGTTATCGTCATAAATATTATCTTTAATATCGTCGTTATTATTGTGATTATCTTCTCTTTATTGTCTTTATTATCGTCGTTAATATTGTCGTTATTATCGTCGTTAATATCGTCGTTAATATCGTCATTATCATCGTTGTTATCGTCCTTATCATCCTCATAATTATCGTCGTTAATATCGTCGTTATTTTGTCATAATCATCGTCGTTAATGTCGTCGTTATTATCGTCATTTTCTACGTTGTTATCGTCATAAATATCATCGATAATATCGTCGTTATTATTGTCATTATCTTCTTTTTATCGTCGTTTTTAACGTCGTTAATATCGTCGTTATTTTGTCATAATCATCGTCGTTAATGTCGTCGTTATTATCGTCATTATCTACGTTGTTATCGTCATAAATATTATCTTTAATATCGTCGTTATTATTGTCATTATCTTCTTTTTATCGTCGTTATTATCGTCGTTAATATCGTCGTTATTATCGTCGTTAATATCGTCATTATCATCGTTGTTATCGTCCTTATCATCCTCATAATTATCGTCGTTAATATCGTCGTTATTTTGTCATAATCATCGTCGTTAATGTCGTCGTTATTTCGTCATTATCATCGTTATTATCGTCGTTAATATCGTCGTTAATATCGTCATAATCATCGTTGTTATCGTCCTTATTATCCTCATAATTATCGTCGTTAATATCGTCGTTATTTTGTCATAATCATCGTCGTTAATGTCGTCGTTATTATCGTCATTATCATCGTTGTTATCATCCTTATCATCCTCATAATTATCGTCGTTAATATCGTCGTTATTTTGTCATAATCATCGACGATAATGTCGTCGTTATTATCGTCATTATCTTCGTTGTTATCGTCATAATTATCATCGTTAATATCGTCGTTATTATTGTCATTATCTTCTTTTTATCGACGTTATTATCGTCGTTAATATCGTCGTTATTATCGTCGTTAATATCGTCATTATCATCGTTGTTATCGTCCTTATTATCCTCATAATTATCGTCGTTAATATCGTCGTTATTTTGTCACAATCATCGTCGTTAATGTCGTCGTTATTATCGTCATTATCATCGTTGTTATCGTCCTTATCATCCTCATAATTATCGTCGTTAATATCGTCGTTATTTTGTCATAATCATCGACGATAATGTCGTCGTTATTATCGTCATTATCTTCGTTGTTATCGTCATAATTATCATCGATAATATCGTCGTTATTATTGTCATTATCTTCTTTTTATCGTCGTTATTAACGTCGTTATTATCGTCGTTAATATCGTCGTTAATATCGTCATTATCATCGTTGTTATCGTCCTTATCATCCTCATAATTATCGTCGTTAATATCGTCGTTATTTTGTCATAATCATCGTCGTTAATGTCGTCGTTATTATCGTCATTATCTACGTTGTTATCGTCATAAATATCATCGATAATATCGTCGTTATTATTGTCATTATCTTCTTTTTATCGTCGTTTTTAACGTCGTTATTATCGTCGTTAATATCGTCGTTAATATCGTCATTATCATCGTTGTTATCGTCCTTATCATCATCATAATTATCGTCGTTAATATCGTCGTTATTTTGTCATAATCATCGTCGTTAATGTCGTCGTTATTATCGTCATTATCTACGTTGTTATCGTCATAAATATTATCTTTAATATCGTCGTTATTATTGTCATTATCTTCTCTTTATTGTCTTTATTATCGTCGTTAATATCGTCGTTATTATCGTCGTTAATATCGTCGTTAATATCGTCATTATCATCGTTGTTATCGTCCTTATTATCCTCATAATTATCGTCGTTAATATCGTCGTTATTTTGTCATAATCATCGTCGTTAATGTCGTCGTTATTATCGTCATTATCTACGTTGTTATCGTCATAAATATCATCGATAATATCGTCGTTATTATTGTCATTATCTTCTTTTTATCGTCGTTTTTAACGTCGTTATTATCGTCGTTAATATCGTCGTTAATATCGTCATTATCATCGTTGTTATCGTCCTTATCATCCTCATAATTATCGTCGTTAATATCGTCGTTATTTTGTCATAATCATCGTCGTTAATGTCGTCGTTATTATCGTCATTATCTACGTTGTTATCGTCCTTATTATCCTCATAATTATCGTCGTTAATATCGTCGTTAATATCGTCATTATCATCGTTGTTATCGTCCTTATCATCCTCATAATTATCGTCGTTAATATCGTCGTTATTTTGTCATAATCATCGTCGTTAATGTCGTCGTTATTATCGTCATTATCTACGTTGTTATCGTCATAAATATTATCTTTAATATCGTCGTTATTATTGTCATTATCTTCTTTTTATCGTCGTTATTATCGTCGTTAATATCGTCGTTATTATCGTCGTTAATATCGTCATTATCATCGTTGTTATCGTCCTTATCATCCTAATAATTATCGTCGTTAATATCGTCGTTATTTTGTCATAATCATCGTCGTTAATGTCGTCGTTATTTCGTCATTATCATCGTTATTATCGTCGTTAATATCGTCGTTAATATCGTCATAATCATCGTTGTTATCGTCCTTATCATCCTCATAATTATCGTCGTTAATATCGTCGTTATTTTGTCATAATCATCGTCGTTAATGTCGTCGTTATTATCGTGATTATCATCGTTGTTATCGTCATAAATATCATCGATAATATCGTCGTTATTATTGTCATTATCTTCTTTTTATCGTCGTTATTAACGTCGTTATTATCGTCGTTAATATCGTCGTTAATATCGTCATTATCATCGTTGTTATCGTCCTTATTATCCTCATAGTTATCGTCGTTAATATCGTCGTTATTTTGTCATAAACATCGTCGCTAATGTCGTCGTTATTATCGTCATTATCATCGTTGTTATCGTCCTTATCATCCTCATAATTATCGTCGTTAATATCGTCGTTATTTTGTCATAATCATCGTCGTTAATGTCGTCGTTATTATCGTCATTATCTACGTTGTTATCGTCATAAATATTATCTTTAATATCGTCGTTATTATTGTCATTATCTTCTCTTTATTGTCTTTATTATCGTCGTTAATATTGTCGTTATTATCGTCGTTAATATCGTCGTTAATATCGTCATTATCATCGATGTTATCGTCCTTATTATCCTCATAATTATCGTCGTTAATATCGTCGTTATTTTGTCATAATCATCGTCGTTAATGTCGTCGTTATTATCGTCATTATCTACGTTGTTATCGTCATAAATATCATCGATAATATCGTCGTTATTATTGTCATTATCTTCTTTTTATCGTCGTTTTTAACGTCGTTATTATCGTCGTTAATATCGTCGTTAATATCGTCATTATCATCGTTGTTATCGTCCTTATCATCCTCATAATTATCGTCGTTAATATCGTCGTTATTTTGTCATAATCATCGTCGTTAATGTCGTCGTTATTATCGTCATTATCTACGTTGTTATCGTCATAAATATCATCGATAATATCGTCGTTATTATTGTCATTATCTTCTTTTTATCGTCGTTTTTAACGTCGTTATTATCGTCGTTAATATCGTCGTTAATATCGTCATTATCATCGTTGTTATCGTCCTTATCATCCTCATAATTATCGTCGTTAATATCGTCGTTATTTTGTCATAATCATCGTCGTTAATGTCGTCGTTATTATCGTCATTATCTACGTTGTTATCGTCATAAATATTATCTTTAATATCGTCGTTATTATTGTCATTATCTTCTCTTTATTGTCTTTATTATCGTCGTTAATATTGTCGTTATTATCGTCGTTAATATCGTCGTTAATATCGTCATTATCATCGTTGTTATCGTCCTTATCATCCTCATAATTATCGTCGTTAATATCGTCGTTATTTTGTCATAATCATCGTCGTTAATGTCGTCGTTATTATCGTCATTTTCTACGTTGTTATCGTCATAAATATCATCGATAATATCGTCGTTATTATTGTCATTATCTTCTTTTTATCGTCGTTTTTAACGTCGTTAATATCGTCGTTATTTTGTCATAATCATCGTCGTTAATGTCGTCGTTATTATCGTCATTATCTACGTTGTTATCGTCATAAATATTATCTTTAATATCGTCGTTATTATTGTCATTATCTTCTTTTTATCGTCGTTATTATCGTCGTTAATATCGTCGTTATTATCGTCGTTAATATCGTCATTATCATCGTTGTTATCGTCCTTATCATCCTCATAATTATCGTCGTTAATATCGTCGTTATTTTGTCATAATCATCGTCGTTAATGTCGTCGTTATTTCGTCATTATCATCGTTATTATCGTCGTTAATATCGTCGTTAATATCGTCATAATCATCGTTGTTATCGTCCTTATCATCCTCATAATTATCGTCGTTAATATCGTCGTTATTTTGTCATAATCATCGTCGTTAATGTCGTCGTTATTATCGTCATTATCATCGTTGTTATCATCCTTATCATCCTCATAATTATCGTCGTTAATATCGTCGTTATTTTGTCATAATCATCGACGATAATGTCGTCGTTATTATCGTCATTATCTTCGTTGTTATCGTCATAATTATCATCGTTAATATCGTCGTTATTATTGTCATTATCTTCTTTTTATCGACGTTATTATCGTCGTTAATATCGTCGTTATTATCGTCGTTAATATCGTCATTATCATCGTTGTTATCGTCCTTATTATCCTCATAATTATCGTCGTTAATATCGTCGTTATTTTGTCACAATCATCGTCGTTAATGTCGTCGTTATTATCGTCATTATCATCGTTGTTATCGTCCTTATCATCCTCATAATTATCGTCGTTAATATCGTCGTTATTTTGTCATAATCATCGTCGATAATGTCGTCGTTATTATCGTCATTATCTTCGTTGTTATCGTCATAATTATCATCGATAATATCGTCGTTATTATTGTCATTATCTTCTTTTTATCGTCGTTATTAACGTCGTTATTATCGTCGTTAATATCGTCGTTAATATCGTCATTATCATCGTTGTTATCGTCCTTATCATCCTCATAATTATCGTCGTTAATATCGTCGTTATTTTGTCATAATCATCGTCGTTAATGTCGTCGTTATTATCGTCATTATCTACGTTGTTATCGTCATAAATATCATCGATAATATCGTCGTTATTATTGTCATTATCTTCTTTTTATCGTCGTTTTTAACGTCGTTATTATCGTCGTTAATATCGTCGTTAATATCGTCATTATCATCGTTGTTATCGTCCTTATCATCATCATAATTATCGTCGTTAATATCGTCGTTATTTTGTCATAATCATCGTCGTTAATGTCGTCGTTATTATCATCATTATCTACGTTGTTATCGTCATAAATATTATCTTTAATATCGTCGTTATTATTGTCATTATCTTCTCTTTATTGTCTTTATTATCGTCGTTAATATTGTCGTTATTATCGTCGTTAATATCGTCGTTAATATCGTCATTATCATCGTTGTTATCGTCCTTATTATCCTCATAATTATCGTCGTTAATATCGTCGTTATTTTGTCATAATCATCGTCGTTAATGTCGTCGTTATTATCGTCATTATCTACGTTGTTATCGTCATAAATATCATCGATAATATCGTCGTTATTATTGTCATTATCTTCTTCTTATCGTCGTTTTTACCGTCGTTATTATCGTCGTTAATATCGTCGTTAATATCGTCATTATCATCGTTGTTATCGTCCTTATCATCCTCATAATTATCGTCGTTAATATCGTCGTTATTTTGTCATAATCATCGTCGTTAATGTCGTCGTTATTATCGTCATTATCTACGTTGTTATCGTCATAAATATTATCTTTAATATCGTCGTTATTATTGTCATTATCTTCTCTTTATTGTCTTTATTATCGTCGTTAATATTGTCGTTATTATCGTCGTTAATATCGTCGTTAATATCGTCATTATCATCGTTGTTATCGTCCTTATTATCCTCATAATTATCGTCGTTAATATCGTCGTTATTTTGTCATAATCATCGTCGTTAATGTCGTCGTTATTATCGTCATTATCTACGTTGTTATCGTCATAAATATCATCGATAATATCGTCGTTATTATTGTAATTATCTTCTTTTTATCGTCGTTATTAACGTCGTTATTATCGTCGTTAATATCGTCGTTAATATCGTCATTATCATCGTTGTTATCGTCCTTATCATCCTCATAATTATCGTCGTTAATATCGTCGTTATTTTGTCATAATCATCGTCGTTAATGTCGTCGTTATTATCGTCATTATCTACGTTGTTATCGTCATAAATATCATCGATTATATCGTCGTTATTATTGTCATTATCTTCTTTTTATCGTCGTTATTATCGTCGTTAATATCGTCGTTATTATCGTCGTTAATATCGTCATTATCATCGTTGTTATCGTCCTTATCATCCTAATAATTATCGTCGTTAATATCGTCGTTATTTTGTCATAATCATCGTCGTTAATGTCGTCGTTATTTCGTCATTATCATCGTTATTATCGTCGTTAATATCGTCGTTAATATCGTCATAATCATCGTTGTTATCGTCCTTATCATCCTCATAATTATCGTCGTTAATATCGTCGTTATTTTGTCATAATCATCGTCGTTAATGTCGTCGTTATTATCGTGATTATCATCGTTGTTATCGTCATAAATATCATCGATAATATCGTCGTTATTATTGTCATTATCTTCTTTTTATCGTCGTTATTAACGTCGTTATTATCGTCGTTAATATCGTCGTTAATATCGTCATTATCATCGTTGTTATCGTCCTTATTATCCTCATAGTTATCGTCGTTAATATCGTCGTTATTTTGTCATAAACATCGTCGCTAATGTCGTCGTTATTATCGTCATTATCATCGTTGTTATCGTCCTTATCATCCTCATAATTATCGTCGTTAATATCGTCGTTATTTTGTCATAATCATCGTCGTTAATGTCGTCGTTATTATCGTCATTATCTACGTTGTTATCGTCATAAATATTATCTTTAATATCGTCGTTATTATTGTCATTATCTTCTCTTTATTGTCTTTATTATCGTCGTTAATATTGTCGTTATTATCGTCGTTAATATCGTCGTTAATATCGTCATTATCATCGATGTTATCGTCCTTATTATCCTCATAATTATCGTCGTTAATATCGTCGTTATTTTGTCATAATCATCGTCGTTAATGTCGTCGTTATTATCGTCATTATCTACGTTGTTATCGTCATAAATATCATCGATAATATCGTCGTTATTATTGTCATTATCTTCTTTTTATCGTCGTTTTTAACGTCGTTATTATCGTCGTTAATATCGTCGTTAATATCGTCATTATCATCGTTGTTATCGTCCTTATTATCCTCATAGTTATCGTCGTTAATATCGTCGTTATTTTGTCATAAACATCGTCGCTAATGTCGTCGTTATTATCGTCATTATCATCGTTGTTATCGTCCTTATCATCCTCATAATTATCGTCGTTAATATCGTCGTTATTTTGTCATAATCATCGTCGTTAATGTCGTCGTTATTATCGTCATTATCTACGTTGTTATCGTCATAAATATTATCTTTAATATCGTCGTTATTATTGTCATTATCTTCTCTTTATTGTCTTTATTATCGTCGTTAATATTGTCGTTATTATCGTCGTTAATATCGTCGTTAATATCGTCATTATCATCGATGTTATCGTCCTTATTATCCTCATAATTATCGTCGTTAATATCGTCGTTATTTTGTCATAATCATCGTCGTTAATGTCGTCGTTATTATCGTCATTATCTACGTTGTTATCGTCATAAATATCATCGATAATATCGTCGTTATTATTGTCATTATCTTCTTTTTATCGTCGTTTTTAACGTCGTTATTATCGTCGTTAATATCGTCGTTAATATCGTCATTATCATCGTTGTTATCGTCCTTATCATCCTCATAATTATCGTCGTTAATATCGTCGTTATTTTGTCATAATCATCGTCGTTAATGTCGTCGTTATTATCGTCATTATCTACGTTGTTATCGTCATAAATATCATCGATAATATCGTCGTTATTATTGTCATTATCTTCTTTTTATCGTCGTTTTTAACGTCGTTATTATCGTCGTTAATATCGTCGTTAATATCGTCATTATCATCGTTGTTATCGTCCTTATCATCCTCATAATTATCGTCGTTAATATCGTCGTTATTTTGTCATAATCATCGTCGTTAATGTCGTCGTTATTATCGTCATTATCTACGTTGTTATCGTCATAAATATTATCTTTAATATCGTCGTTATTATTGTCATTATCTTCTCTTTATTGTCTTTATTATCGTCGTTAATATTGTCGTTATTATCGTCGTTAATATCGTCGTTAATATCGTCATTATCATCGTTGTTATCGTCCTTATTATCCTCATAATTATCGTCGTTAATATCGTCGTTATTTTGTCATAATCATCGTCGTTAATGTCGTCGTTATTATCGTCATTATCTACGTTGTTATCGTCATAAATATCATCGATAATATCGTCGTTATTATTGTAATTATCTTCTTTTTATCGTCGTTTTTAACGTCGTTAATATCGTCGTTATTTTGTCATAATCATCGTCGTTAATGTCGTCGTTATTATCGTCATTATCTACGTTGTTATCGTCATAAATATTATCTTTAATATCGTCGTTATTATTGTCATTATCTTCTTTTTATCGTCGTTATTATCGTCGTTAATATCGTCGTTATTATCGTCGTTAATATCGTCATTATCATCGTTGTTATCGTCCTTATCATCCTCATAATTATCGTCGTTAATATCGTCGTTATTTTGTCATAATCATCGTCGTTAATGTCGTCGTTATTTCGTCATTATCATCGTTATTATCGTCGTTAATATCGTCGTTAATATCGTCATAATCATCGTTGTTATCGTCCTTATCATCCTCATAATTATCGTCGTTAATATCGTCGTTATTTTGTCATAATCATCGTCGTTAATGTCGTCGTTATTATCGTCATTATCATCGTTGTTATCATCCTTATCATCCTCATAATTATCGTCGTTAATATCGTCGTTATTTTGTCATAATCATCGACGATAATGTCGTCGTTATTATCGTCATTATCTTCGTTGTTATCGTCATAATTATCATCGTTAATATCGTCGTTATTATTGTCATTATCTTCTTTTTATCGACGTTATTATCGTCGTTAATATCGTCGTTATTATCGTCGTTAATATCGTCATTATCATCGTTGTTATCGTCCTTATTATCCTCATAATTATCGTCGTTAATATCGTCGTTATTTTGTCACAATCATCGTCGTTAATGTCGTCGTTATTATCGTCATTATCATCGTTGTTATCGTCCTTATCATCCTCATAATTATCGTCGTTAATATCGTCGTTATTTTGTCATAATCATCGACGATAATGTCGTCGTTATTATCGTCATTATCTTCGTTGTTATCGTCATAATTATCATCGATAATATCGTCGTTATTATTGTCATTATCTTCTTTTTATCGTCGTTATTAACGTCGTTATTATCGTCGTTAATATCGTCGTTAATATCGTCATTATCATCGTTGTTATCGTCCTTATCATCCTCATAATTATCGTCGTTAATATCGTCGTTATTTTGTCATAATCATCGTCGTTAATGTCGTCGTTATTATCGTCATTATCTACGTTGTTATCGTCATAAATATCATCGATAATATCGTCGTTATTATTGTCATTATCTTCTTTTTATCGTCGTTTTTAACGTCGTTATTATCGTCGTTAATATCGTCGTTAATATCGTCATTATCATCGTTGTTATCGTCCTTATCATCATCATAATTATCGTCGTTAATATCGTCGTTATTTTGTCATAATCATCGTCGTTAATGTCGTCGTTATTATCGTCATTATCTACGTTGTTATCGTCATAAATATTATCTTTAATATCGTCGTTATTATTGTCATTATCTTCTCTTTATTGTCTTTATTATCGTCGTTAATATTGTCGTTATTATCGTCGTTAATATCGTCGTTAATATCGTCATTATCATCGTTGTTATCGTCCTTATTATCCTCATAATTATCGTCGTTAATATCGTCGTTATTTTGTCATAATCATCGTCGTTAATGTCGTCGTTATTATCGTCATTATCTACGTTGTTATCGTCATAAATATCATCGATAATATCGTCGTTATTATTGTCATTATCTTCTTCTTATCGTCGTTTTTACCGTCGTTATTATCGTCGTTAATATCGTCGTTAATATCGTCATTATCATCGTTGTTATCGTCCTTATCATCCTCATAATTATCGTCGTTAATATCGTCGTTATTTTGTCATAATCATCGTCGTTAATGTCGTCGTTATTATCGTCATTATCTACGTTGTTATCGTCATAAATATTATCTTTAATATCGTCGTTATTATTGTCATTATCTTCTCTTTATTGTCTTTATTATCGTCGTTAATATTGTCGTTATTATCGTCGTTAATATCGTCGTTAATATCGTCATTATCATCGTTGTTATCGTCCTTATTATCCTCATAATTATCGTCGTTAATATCGTCGTTATTTTGTCATAATCATCGTCGTTAATGTCGTCGTTATTATCGTCATTATCTACGTTGTTATCGTCATAAATATCATCGATAATATCGTCGTTATTATTGTAATTATCTTCTTTTTATCGTCGTTATTAACGTCGTTATTATCGTCGTTAATATCGTCGTTAATATCGTCATTATCATCGTTGTTATCGTCCTTATCATCCTCATAATTATCGTCGTTAATATCGTCGTTATTTTGTCATAATCATCGTCGTTAATGTCGTCGTTATTATCGTCATTATCTACGTTGTTATCGTCATAAATATCATCGATTATATCGTCGTTATTATTGTCATTATCTTCTTTTTATCGTCGTTATTATCGTCGTTAATATCGTCGTTATTATCGTCGTTAATATCGTCATTATCATCGTTGTTATCGTCCTTATCATCCTAATAATTATCGTCGTTAATATCGTCGTTATTTTGTCATAATCATCGTCGTTAATGTCGTCGTTATTTCGTCATTATCATCGTTATTATCGTCGTTAATATCGTCGTTAATATCGTCATAATCATCGTTGTT
This sequence comes from Dolichovespula media, assembly GCA_911387685.1. Taxonomy (NCBI): domain Eukaryota; kingdom Metazoa; phylum Arthropoda; class Insecta; order Hymenoptera; family Vespidae; genus Dolichovespula; species Dolichovespula media. Next base: position 165,384 of record CAJVQJ010000058.1, read on the forward strand.
ATCGTCCTTATCATCCTCATAATTATCGTCGTTAATATCGTCGTTATTTTGTCATAATCATCGTCGTTAATGTCGTCGTTATTATCGTGATTATCATCGTTGTTATCGTCATAAATATCATCGATAATATCGTCGTTATTATTGTCATTATCTTCTTTTTATCGTCGTTATTAACGTCGTTATTATCGTCGTTAATATCGTCGTTAATATCGTCATTATCATCGTTGTTATCGTCCTTATTATCCTCATAGTTATCGTCGTTAATATCGTCGTTATTTTGTCATAAACATCGTCGCTAATGTCGTCGTTATTATCGTCATTATCATCGTTGTTATCGTCCTTATCATCCTCATAATTATCGTCGTTAATATCGTCGTTATTTTGTCATAATCATTGTCGTTAATGTCGTCGTTATTATCGTCATTATCTTCGTTGTTATCGTCCTTATTATCCTCATAATTATCGTCGTTAATATCGTAGTTATTTTGTCATAAACATCGTCGCTAATGTCGTCGTTATTATCGTCATTATCATCGTTGTTATCGTCCTTATCATCCTCATAATTATCGTCGTTAATATCGTCGTTATTTTGTCATAATCATCGGCGTTAATGTCGTCGTTATTATCGTCATTATCATCGTTGTTATCATCCTTATCATCCTCATAATTATCGTCGTTAATATCGTCGTTATTTTGTCATAATCATCGACGATAATGTCGTCGTTATTATCGTCATTATCTACGTTGTTATCGTCATAAATATTATCTTTAATATCGTCGTTATTATTGTCATTATCTTCTTTTTATTGTCTTTATTATCGTCGTTAATATCGTCGTTAATATCGTCATTATCATCGTTGTTATCGTCCTTATCATCCTCATAATTATCGTCGTTAATATCGTCGTTATTTTGTCATAATCATCGTCGTTAATGTCGTCGTTATTATCGTCATTATCTACGTTGTTATCGTCATAAATATCATCGATAATATCGTCGTTATTATTGTCATTATCTTCTTTTTATCGTCGTTATTAACGTCGTTATTATCGTCGTTAATATCGTCGTTAATATCGTCATTATCATCGTTGTTATCGTCCTTATCATCCTCATAATTATCGTCGTTAATATCGTCGTTATTTTGTCATAAACATCGTCGCTAATGTCGTTGTTATTATCGTCATTATCATCGTTTTTATCGTCCTTATCATCCTCATAATTATCGTCGTTAATATCGTCGTTATTTTGTCATAATCATCGTCGTTAATGTCGTCGTTATTATCGTCATTATCTACGTTGTTATCGTCATAAATATTATCTTTAATATCGTCGTTATTATTGTCATTATCTTCTCTTTATTGTCTTTATTATCGTCGTTAATATTGTCGTTATTATCGTCGTTAATATCGTCATTAATATCGTCCTTATCATCCTCTTAATTATCGTCGTTAATATCGTCGTTATTTTGTCATAATCATCGTCGTTAATGTCGTCGTTATTATCGTCATTATCATCGTTGTTATCATCCTTATCATCCTCATAATTATCGTCGTTAATATCGTCGTTATTTTGTCATAATCATCGACGATAATGTCGTCGTTATTATCGTCATTATCTTCGTTGTTATCGTCATAATTATCATCGTTAATATCGTCGTTATTATTGTCATTATCTTCTTTTTATCGTCGTTATTAACGTCGTTATTATCGTCGTTAATATCGTCGTTAATATCGTCATTATCATCGTTGTTATCGTCCTTATCATCCTCATAATTATCGTCGTTAATATCGTCGTTATTTTGTCATAATCATCGTCGTTAATGTCGTCGTTATTATCGTCATTATCTACGTTGTTATCGTCATAAATATCATCGATAATATCGTCGTTATTATTGTCATTATCTTCTTTTTATCGTCGTTTTTACCGTCGTTATTATCGTCGTTAATATCGTCGTTAATATCGTCATTATCATCGTTGTTATCGTCCTTATCATCCTCATAATTATCGTCGTTAATATCGTCGTTATTTTGTCATAATCATCGTCGTTAATGTCGTCGTTATTATCGTCATTATCTACGTTGTTATCGTCATAAATATTATCTTTAATATCGTCGTTATTATTGTCATTATCTTCTCTTTATTGTCTTTATTATCGTCGTTAATATTGTCGTTATTATCGTCGTTAATATCGTCGTTAATATCGTCATTATCATCGTTGTTATCGTCCTTATTATCCTCATAATTATCGTCGTTAATATCGTCGTTATTTTGTCATAATCATCGTCGTTAATGTCGTCGTTATTATCGTCATTATCTACGTTGTTATCGTCATAAATATCATCGATAATATCGTCGTTATTATTGTCATTATCTTCTTTTTATCGTCGTTTTTAACGTCGTTATTATCGTCGTTAATATCGTCGTTAATATCGTCATTATCATCGTTGTTATCGTCCTTATCATCCTCATAATTATCGTCGTTAATATCGTCGTTATTTTGTCATAATCATCGTCGTTAATGTCGTCGTTATTATCGTCATTATCTACGTTGTTATCGTCATAAATATTATCTTTAATATCGTCGTTATTATTGTCATTATCTTCTCTTTATTGTCTTTATTATCGTCGTTAATATTGTCGTTATTATCGTCGTTAATATCGTCGTTAATATCGTCATTATCATCGTTGTTATCGTCCTTATTATCCTCATATTATCGTCGTTAATATCGTCGTTATTTTGTCATAATCATCGTCGTTAATGTCGTCGTTATTATCGTCATTATCTACGTTGTTATCGTCATAAATATCATCGATAATATCGTCGTTATTATTGTCATTATCTTCTTTTTATCGTCGTTTTTACCGTCGTTATTATCGTCGTTAATATCGTCGTTAATATCGTCATTATCATCGTTGTTATCGTCCTTATCATCCTCATAATTATCGTCGTTAATATCGTCGTTATTTTGTCATAATCATCGTCGTTAATGTCGTCGTTATTATCGTCATTATCATCGTTGTTATCATCCTTATCATCCTCATAATTATCGTCGTTAATATCGTCGTTATTTTGTCATAATCATCGACGATAATGTCGTCGTTATTATCGTCATTATCTTCGTTGTTATCGTCATAATTATCATCGTTAATATCGTCGTTATTATTGTCATTATCTTCTTTTTATCGACGTTATTATCGTCGTTAATATCGTCGTTATTATCGTCGTTAATATCGTCATTATCATCGTTGTTATCGTCCTTATTATCCTCATAATTATCGTCGTTAATATCGTCGTTATTTTGTCACAATCATCGTCGTTAATGTCGTCGTTATTATCGTCATTATCATCGTTGTTATCGTCCTTATCATCCTCATAATTATCGTCGTTAATATCGTCGTTATTTTGTCATAATCATCGACGATAATGTCGTCGTTATTATCGTCATTATCTTCGTTGTTATCGTCATAATTATCATCGATAATATCGTCGTTATTATTTTCATTATCTTCTTTTTATCGTCGTTATTAACGTCGTTATTATCGTCGTTAATATCGTCGTTAATATCGTCATTATCATCGTTGTTATCGTCCTTATCATCCTCATAATTATCGTCGTTAATATCGTCGTTATTTT